>VXCM01002585.1:15157-43919 GCA_014773175.1 Lucifuga dentata
ATATATATATATATATATATATATATATATATATATATATATATATATATATATATATATAAACACAGTGTGAATAAATTATTTTGAAAAAAATCATGGATCTGCCTCTGGATTAGGATTGGCTCCAAAATGGGTTCTTCATGCTTCCCTTCTACCAAGTTTTGTCAAAATCATTTAATAGCTTTTTGAGTAATCCTGTTTAACAAAAAAAAAAAAAAAAAAAAAATATGCATTGAAACATAACCTCCTTGAAGAAGAAGAAATGAAGGGAATGCCAGACATGACCATGACAAATCCATGACAAATTTAGTAAATAAATTTGAGAATACTTCAAACCTTTACTTTTTATTTATTTTGTGGCACATCCCTCACCTATCTGTAATCTGCAGCCGTTTAAAAGAAAAGCTAAGAACAGTTTCCACATATTTCACACATCAAGCTGGTTTGGGGGATGTTACATGCTGATCAAATCCTAATTACAATTCATGTAGTCTGTACACTATGTGTAATTGGATTTTGTTGTCTCCAAATAACCTTTGAATAAATACAACAGAGGTTAGATATAGGCCTCAGGAGACAGGATAGTAGAAAGCACTCAATTATGCCTAATTAGCTATGCTAATACAAACGTCTGGTAAGCTGCATGAGCAGTGTTAGCGCTCATCCCTCCATCATTTGCCATGTCATGCTACTGCCGTGCCTCTAAATACTAAACACACAGGTTTAATTCTTCTGCAGAGGTGCTTACCTTAGGTTTTAAGCTCCAATTAGCATAAGATAATTATTTTGACAGCTTCTGCCCCCAACTAGCTGAGAAACATTAATTATGTGGTTTTAAATATAATATTTATACAGGTGTTGGTTTGTGCATATACAAACACCAGAAGTGCAGCTTCCACATCAGGAAATAGTTTAACATAATTCAAGTTTAAGATTTTTATGTGGCCATAAAAAATGTAGATTTAAATTTCTGTTTGTTGAAGGAATTCTATACAGATTTTGCTTTTGGCTCCATGGCTTTTTTTCTGTCAGATCCTTTTGGATGAGCATATTTTCGCAGCTACTAAGTTCTACAGGCCATCTATTATTGAAATATTGCAGCAGTGTTGAATGGGTCTCATGGGCTGAGGAGTCATGAAAGTTATCCAGAACATAAAGAACCTGGTAAACCATCAAGGCAGAAACCTCAAATGGATCTTTCAAGGATTACATAAGGCAACCAGATCATTTCATCACAGCTTTTCTTATCCTATTATCTCCTTCTCTCTATATGTAAAGATTGTTGTGTCAAGATATCTTTTGTGTAACTGTAGTCTGGATTTTGCCGTTCAATGTGTAAACACCCAAACATTTTTTTTTTTTCAGCAACAGAAAGGAAAAGTAACCATGATCTTTTACAGCTACGNCCCAAACATTTTTTTTTTTTCAGCAACAGAAAGGAAAAGTAACCATGATCTTTTACAGCTACGCATGTTTTGCTGGTAGAAAGCAGAAACATTTGGTGAAGTCACTGCCTCCAACACAATCAAATGTGCATGCCTGGTTTTATCATGAAGAGATAACGCATGCTCAGCACTGTAATGGTTCATCACACTCACTGCTGTGTTTGGCAAATTGTCATCACACATAATTTTCTTGTGGGATTGAAAGACTGTTTTGGCAAAGATGCAGACGTGGTAACTGGCAGTGTCAGTTGACTTGGATGAAGGTTCAGCTGCCCACTTCATTGATAAAAGAGTGGTCTCTTTTCTTTTTGTCTGAAAACTCAGTACAGAACGGTGCTGGTAGGTGGCAGAGGCTTAACATTCTTGCTGGATTTCATCTAGTTTTTCTTTTTCATACAGTTAGAGGTCCCCCTGGAAGACAGCCGGGATTCTTTGCAAACAGAAGGCAAATATGTGGGATGAATTTGAAAAAGACCTGAAACCTGCTGGTTGGGCTGAAACCTAGTTAAGCTAAACCAAATTGATTCTGAGATGTACCTACTCTTTTGTCAATCTTGTGAAGTCCACATTTGTGATTTTGGGTGGTCGCAGACAAAACACAGTCATGAGAAAATTGTGAGAAAATTTTTGGTCATCAATCCATTAGATTAATTAGATGGTCCTAGATGGGGGTCCTAGGATGGTCCTAGATGGGGGTCTTCAGATGAGACACATTTATTGATGGTCAGTTTAGATAAAAATTTTGACAATGTCAGAACTTTACAACAAAAATCTCAATTTGACTACTGCTACCCATGTCTATAGACTGGCACGGACGGAAGAAAAGTTGATGATACATTTCTGCCTGCATGCTGTAGTTTTTCTCCTGCTTAAAGGAAGGCTACAGTTTATCACCAGGCATTCATTGCACAGTCTTATCACCAGGCATTCATTGCACAATCTGATTTGCATCAAATCTAATATTGTATAGTATAACACAGATTTTATTATACCCATCTCACACAGTGTGACATGCAGTTAACCAAGAGTTCGCAGTTTGCAGGAGGCATTACACGGCTAATATGGTATAATATGGTTTGGATGCCTTGTGTTTCTGTGTGCACTTGTCAGACATGATAGTCCTGCACACAAAGCTGTATGCTCATCAACCCTGTGTTCATGAAACAGAATGGATTGTGAATGCCTCAGTCAGGCCCTGCCATGCATCTATTGCTGTAAGGCTTTGCTGTTAATATCAACATCTACTTACGCTGAGCAGCAGAGATTCTCATGGGTGGACTCAACTCTCTACTGCAGCTTTGAAACAGAATCACTTGATGTGCTGTTGCTCCTATAAACACACTGCCTTACTCTTATTGTATTTCCTTTCTCAAGAATACCAGCTACCTTTGGGATTCGTCTACAGTAACTTTAAAGAAAATAATTCAATTTATCAGTTATTAAGCTTTTAGACAATACAGTGCAATTTTTCCTCTTGTGAATTTTTCACCCTCTCTCTCTGTTTATCGGTGCGATCGGTATGTGGTTCTTTGCAGCTGTAAGACGTATGTGGTCCCCAGATTCCCATAAACACAAGCAGACTTCAACCATATATCAGCATTCTTTGCTGTATGTTTCTAAATGGATGTTAGGAACTGAACCTATGCAGCAAATGCCGATGTAGACATTTGAGCTTACTCCATACAGACAGCACTGTAGCTCTCAGGATGATCCGTCTTACCTCACCCATTAACACCTCAACCATAGGAGTAGATAAGTAGATATGAATAGTAAGTACCAGTAGATATTTTTAAGTGCTTCAGATTTAAAAGACCATATCAGCGATTGTGCATGTTTGAGCCTAATATATTCAATTTTCATGCATGTAACATTACTGACAATCATTTCCCAAAGCATACTACTGGAACAATGAATTAAAAAAAAAAATTTCCAAACCTTCCAGACTGCCTTTGGTTTCAGTTCATTCTGCTACGCTATTAAAATCAACTTGTTGATATTTGAAACCTTCTTGGGATAGGTAATCCATCATCCTGAACAACATGTGTATTCAGGTTTTTTTTTTTTTTTTTTTGTTTTGTTTTGTTTTGTTTTTAATTTTAGCGTTTAAGCGAAATAAAAAGTGCAGAGTGAATGTATGTCTCCACAGGGGAATATAGTCCCAAAAGAAGACCTGCATTTATCAAAAAATTTAAATGACCATGACTTCATAAGGCTGCGTAACTATTAGCAGGCAAAACATCAATTTTTAAGATGGGTTTATCGCTTGAATGTGTGATTTTGAAAGATTAAGAGATTTTGCAAAATATCAGAAATGCTGAAATATGGTTTTATCCATTGGGAAATGGTTGTCAGTAACACATCATGTGTGAAAATTGAATATATTTGGCTCAAACATGCACGATCGCTGGTAGTCCTTGAACATCATTTAATCTAAAGACGATACAGTTTTGTGTATGGTGATGGAAATGCTGTTTGTCAGTGGTAATGTTTTTAAACATTTCAAAGTTCCCTTTTTATTTGAGTGAAAAGTCATTGTTATGGTTTTTACCAAGAATTTTGAATGTTAAATCTTTTGATGTCACATTTCTGCCTGTTGTCACAAAACTATGTTGCCAACAGACATATTTAAGATATATTTTCAATTTATATATGTAAGGCATGCATGCAAACAATTGTGTTTGTTTTTGATGTATTCTCAGCCAGATGCCTAATCGCTAAATAATGGAATGACATGAGACATGAAAATGAATGTGTGGGAATACCTCTCTAAAAGCCCTGAGCCTCGCAAACATCCATATAAAAATTTCTTTAGGGCNAAAAAAAAAAAAAGCCCATTAAAATGCTCTTGGCTCTGCCAAATTGGAAATAAGCTTCTTGCCAGCCTGTACGCATCTTCAGAGAGAACAGTTAATAAGATGTGAGGGAGATTAGTGTGTGGTGTGTGTGTGTGTGTGTGTGTGTGTGCCTTTAATTTTTTTTTTTTTTTTTNTTTTTTTTTTTTTTTTGGCATCTCTATTGTGGTGCACAATGACAAAATAATTCCAAGTTAACAGAGAAAAGGGAATGGATTTGAACGTGAATCTTCCAGCTTCACTTTGAGAATATCTGACTGTTGTCCTTTTCTGAAGAATGCGTCAACCTTCTGCAGGCATTCATGCCTGAAATGCATATGGTCTGTAAGCTTCCTGGAATTCTTCCTCGGCACCATGTAAGGTGTTCTCTGAGTCGTGCCTCTGACTGGAGTCGGAGACTGCTATAGCACTTTTCTTCCAGTTTTCAATCAACTGCTGGACTAAATCAGTAATGGAGAGGGGATTAAGGATCTCTACCCTCTCAAGCCTTGAGAAAAACAAGGAAATAACAGGGAATGTTAAAAGATTGGTGTGATTGTATGCTAGGGATTAGCATAAAAAAGGATGGAGAGTATAAGTGAGCAAAGAAAAGAACAAAGAACACTATAAAAGGGAGCACATGCATAAGAAGCATCCTTGCAACATGGCAGACTCATGGTTTGAGTGGTAACAATGTAAGGTGAGAGAGGAGCTTTGGGATACAAGCAGGGAGTGAGGCAGGATGTAATCCATCTGAATTTGAGGGATTAGTGATCTGATTTGCTGTTTTTGTTGAGCAGAGCCCATTGCTTCATGCTGCTTTTTAAACATGTTTCTACAGAAACACAAGAAACTTTCACCTTTCTCTTAGACAGAGCTAGATATAAAAAAACACCATTTGAAGCATTTCTTTGCAATAACAGGTAACACTATTTTTATAAATTAAAAAAAAAATCTTGTTTTGTGTTGTGCATTTCAAGTGATATTAATCAAAAAAATGTTACATTAAAATAATAAAATATATATATGAAAAAATTTTAAAAAAAAACAAGTAATGATTGATATTACCTGGAATGCACAATTAAAAATACGATTTTTAAAATGAAAGAATAGAGCTATCTGTTTTTGCAAGCGATGTCTTTACTTTTTCATACATAACAAAATGCTTGAAAATGCATCAATACCTATGTAGTGATCAGTGTCAAAGTCAATGTATCAGTGATCAGTGATCAGTCTCATCAGTGTCAAACTACAGATTTGGGAAAAGAGCAAGCAACTCATGTAATTTTCTTTGAGTAAAATTTTTCAACTAATGGCATTTTTCTCCTTTTTAATCTTTTCTTTCAAGCTTGTATATTTAAATGCGAAAGGAATGATAACACATGCTGTTTAGGAACTGGTTTCATCACAATGCTGTATTGATGCTGTTATTGGAAGCTGTTGAATGATACTGACCATAGTTTAAGCCACATTTACAACATGGACTAAAACATGATATATGTGGCTCGCCTTACATTGTCACTGGATTTTAGTCACTACTAGACAGGTATAAACACAATCTGTACATCTGGGACACTTGAGATTAAATACATTGAAAACATCAACCCAATCATCTTCCCAGCTCTGCTCAGTCTTTTTGAGTCGGTTTAAAGGACCATACTGGCCATTTTGCATGTTTGAGCCATATTCAATTTTCATACATGTAATGTTACTGATAATCATTTCCCAAAGCATACTACTGGAACAGTGAATTAAAATATTTTTTTTCCTACCTTCCAGACCGCCATTGGTTTCAGTTCATTCTGGTACACTGTTAAAATCAACTTATTGATACTTGAAATGTTCTTGGGATAGGTAGTCCATCATTGCAAACAAGATGTATATTCAGGTTTTTTTTTTTTTTTTTCAAAGTTATGTGATTATAGCATTTAAGCGCAATAAAAAGCATGGAGTGAATGCATGTCTCCATGGGGGAATATAGTCCCAAAAGAAGACCTACGTTTATCCAAACATTTAAATGACTGTGACTTCATAAGGCTACATAACTATTAGCAGGCAAAACCTCAATTTTTAAAGTGGGTGTATCGCTCAAATATTTGATTTTGAAAGATTAAGAGATTTTGCAAAATATCAGGAAAGCTGAAATATGGTTTTATCCTTTGGGAAATGGGTTAGGGTTAGCATCATGGAGAGCGACAGACCATACAAAAAAGTTCTTATTGTTTTTTAAAAAGCGTTTGAAGCTCGTTCATGGAGCAAGGCAGAAATGTGGTCTTTAATCGCATAACCATCCACCCATGGAGATCGACCACAACAGACAGAATCCAGGTAACAAGAACACTTTTTAACCCAAGGTATAAATGCAAGTCCTGATATCGGACATCATTATCCACATGACACTCCAGCTACTGAGATAGCATTTTATGCAAGATGTAATTGGGGCCTTAGTGCTACATTAGGGAAAGCTGATACTGGTGTTACCAGAAGGAAAGCATGCATGTCATAATTATCAGCTGAAAATGCTGTTTCTCAGAGGATTTCTGTGTTAGTGTGTGAAGGTGGTGTAGGAATGTTACTGAGGGGGTGGAAGAATGACACCACATCATCACATAATTGTTGACTTGGTGAAATATTGAATGAGTAATCAAGATTATTGGGCAACCTTCCCACTCATGTCTTTGGTAGTCAAGACTCTGAGGAATTCCCAAAGCTGTATAAAAACACAGTGTTAACGAGTCATTAAATTACTAATCACTTCATCTCTTTACTTCCTCCAGCTAAGAAAGCTGTTGCAGGATATTCCATCAGAATGTGGGTCTTGTTTATGGTCTTTCTTTTTGCCCACAGAGCCTTTTGCCTCAGGAGGGTGTCCTCTTAATAGAAGTCCCAAGCTTGACACCAATGATAAGTCTCAGAGAGATGAGAGCCACAGGGTGCCTTGGGAAAACCCGCATGGGATTCTCATATCGAGGTGTCAACGATGCAAATACATTTCACACTGGGGACTTTTTATTTTTGTTTTTCAGACACAGACAAGTACACATGGATGAGGTGATTTGCTAAATAAGCCACTCCTCAGAGACTTGATGTAAACAGCACAGATAAACACGGTGTGCCAAAATTGTCATGGCAACATCAGATGCTGTCAGCAGATGCAGACAATGATGGTAGTATTGGAGTTATACAGACCAGGCTATGACATTGTCGAATAGACATAGATAGAGGTTTGTGTTGCTTTCAGTGTACTGAAACTATGAGCAGCTTTTGACTTATCAAAATCAATAATCCTTTCACATAGCAGCTTTTGTCATATAAGGAAAATCACAGCAGTTAATCACTGGCTGATTTCAGACCTGTGAACATGTTGGTGTAGCAATAACTTGTCAGCAGATTGCTGGAGCAGATTGTCAGAGCAAGGAGTTGTGAATAGTGCAGCATTTTCAGCTCTGGTTCACCAGATGGAATAAAAGCAGCAATGGCAAATATTACGTGGTCTAGTGTGTCAGCAGGTTTGGAAATAGACAAAATGAAAATGAAGTAAATAAGCTAATTAATTAATTGATAGTGACAACTTTGCACATTAAAAAAAAAAAAAAAAAAAAACACTAATCAACACTGGATGGTTTTCAACCAGCTGTGGACAATCTGATTTTAAACATAATGAAGTTAGTTTTAAACATAATGGAGTAAATAGTACTGCAGTTAAATAGTGAAACATTAATGCTTGTGTACAGTATATGTACATATTTACATCCATATCTTTCTACTTTGTAACATTTCAGTATTGCAACAATTCATCTTAATCCATACAGGACAAGTAGAAAACCTGTTCACCCTAAAATCTGTGCAGTTGAGGGTCTTCACAGGTTCAGAATTTTGACCCAGAAACAGAGTTATGGAAAACATATAGCCAAACCCAACATACATAAATTAATTTTCAAAAAAAAGAGACCTGACCCAAAAGGGACCCAAGGACTGATGGACCTGTTCCAAAATAGACCTGATGATAATTAGACCAAAATTCCAAAATGCGGTCAACTGGAGCAGACCACAATAGAGACATAACATCATCTCTGGCTGCAGCATAATGTTTTTAGTTAACCAGTAGCTTCTCTTTTGACTCGCTCCTCCCATCAGCAAAGCACACCTCATTTCCCTCTGCACTTCAGTTCATGCTTCCTGTCTGCCCTCAAAAAATGCATCTTCTCTTGCTGTGATTATGACACACCATGTGATCACAGCTAATTTCATGTCATCATTGCAATTGGCTGACAGTTCCACCTGCATGACTGCATCTCTCAAGTGAATAGATGATTATGGCTCACCAAGTAACAAACAACACAAAACTATTCTTTTACCATCCATAAAACACATTTCAAAGACTAGTGGTTGTTAGGCTGAACAAGACATGCACAGAAAACATGATTTCTTCAATAATATATTATAAAGTTTATAATGATTACATGAGTTCATGACCCAGCTCAGATGAAGAGACTAATTGGAGACCATTATTTTTGTATTGTAAAAAATGTACAGGGCTGATCTTAACCCAAGGTCAGATTTCTGGGCTGTAATTATAACATTAAATAATAGGCTTTGCACTGAAATGCCTTGGGGAATGTAATGACACTCATGCACATGTCCTAGGTCTTCCATGTGTTCCCTTGTTTCCTTTTTACTTTTTACTCTTGTTTAGGCTCTTTGTGCCTTCCACTTTTGTGCCAAAATGATATTGGCGTAAGCTGAGTTTTATAAAAATTCATTCTTGCATTAAATGATAAAATTGAGCATTAAAAATTTTTACAACATGCTCTGTATAGGAATACAGAAGCAGGCACGACAGGGGAAGGTTTCACACTTTAAATAGATATAAGAAATGCTACTTGTTAAAAAAAAAATATCAGTTTGAAAATGTTTCAGCACTTTATTAGCTCATAATGGCTCAGCATAATGTGAAGCATTTTGCATGTATGATGGCACTGTGGATTGTATTTGATGAGATTGCTTTGTAATGAAGCATGTTGGATGTACTACTTGCAAAGCGACATCAGAATTCATCTGGAACTAAAGGAGTACAGCAGCGGTGAACCAACAGTGCATTTAAATCACCAAGCCTTTCAGCTGATGAGAGTGTGAGCAGTCTTGCAGGAAAAAGATATCTAGGCTCACTGAGTCCTCTGACTTGAACGAGGCCACATCATGACTCCTCAGGGAACCTTGTCATCAGTACCAAATCTGACAATCTGATGTAACCTTAATGGCAGAAAAGGAACAGTTTGAAGTCCTGTCGACTTGAGAAAAATTGATGAGGCTTAATAAAGAACATCAATAATTTCAATTACGCAACAGTATACATTATGCAATTCAGAGTGAAGGCTTCTTTAAAAAGAGTTGCAAACATTTTGCAAAGGGTTATTGAGATTAATCGGTAGTTGAGCTGAGATTTGGTGGTTACATCTGCTGGACCCTTGAAATGTATCATGTTTCAAATTAAACATCTGTCATGGTGATGCTTCTTGGCACTTTTTTGCTCTCCTGCTCCTTGAGGGCTCTGGATTCTGAAAAGCAGCCAGGCTCGTCTCCTGCTCCCAGAGCACTTCTTCTTTGCTGTCCCCTGTGTACACTACCAGTAAATGAGTGGGCTGGTCATCTTGCACCTTGGGGCTCTACCTGCGGCTCTTCAAAGCACCAGCTGTTGTCTTTAGGACTGAGTCATGCACCAGTTAACATGATGAATCCAGAGCACAAATGCAAGGCTTTACCCCACCGTATGTCTATTCCTCTTCTAAACCTTTAATAATAATCATGTGAGAACACTTAACCTCAGACAAAATAGAATGAGTTTTTACCGAATACATTGAACTCAACAGTGTGATACTCACTGAGAGCCACCCTGAGGGAAGCAGCTGGTGAGCTGAAGAGGCATTCAGGCATCTTTTGATAGCTTACTGAGGTATATTAAAATCAGTAAACTGCTGATACATTTTAGAGTAAGATATATATATATATTTTTAATGAAAAATCTTGTACACAAATATGAATATATTTTAGTTTCAATTTTGTAAACCACAACAAAATGTTTTTTTATTGTACTTGCTTGATATTAAGTAAAATTTACAGTCACCTCAGAGGATATTAATGCACTGATACTATTTCAATTAAAACCGTCAAGTCGTCAAGCTAAAACTCTGACCTGTTCATTTAATAATGTAGTTGATTTTTGATATAACTTTTTTATTATCATGATCAAAAAATATAATTAACTAGGTTCTACTAGGTTCTAGTTTTTTGGAACTTTAAGTTTGTTTAAGTTTCACTTTGTTCACTTTGTTACTCGCCTACTCTCTCTGCTCTCTCTCTCTCTCTCTCTCTCTCTCTCTCTCTCTCCGTCACTTTTTCTTCTCTTATCCCTTGTTTCCATATCTACATATCTGAAACCTTTAGTTTCAGATATGTAGAAAATGGATTTATTTGCTTATGTGCATGTGAAGAATGGAGAGAAAGCACACTGAATCAGATACATGATTTTTGAATGAGCATGTGTACCTGCAAACAAAATGCATCTTGGAATGCAATAACCCCCACCCACAAAGTTGATGATTGAATTCAGGATTTATCATGTTTTCTGTATTTAGTGGTTGGGATGTAAGAAACATGAAATTCATCCATTCTCGTGCTTCTTTTGTTGTTTGTGTGTAGAATTAACTATCTACAATAAAGCTCACTAGCCACACGTAGGTGATGAAGCCTCAATGTTGTTGTCATGGTTACCTAGAGTCAAAGGAGTACACTTGTATCATGGACAGATAAGCCAAATTTTAGTTGTTAAGCGCAATATTTTGATCTGGTTTTGATTCTAGCAGGTGGTCTTTTTTATAAAGATAATATATACAGTCATTTTAAATAACTATAAGTCATTGTAAAATTGTGATATTTTGGTAATAAAATTGAATTTCTAACACATGCCAGATGTATTTTAGTACTAGTCTATCTTAAAATTATGGCCAAATTTGCTCAGAAACCTAATTTTCCTGTCACAGAATGGTTCTTTTTTTTTTTTTTTTTNTTTTTTTTTTTTTTTTTTAATGAAAGACTTGAAAATTGAAAAACTTCCTTGAAGTTTGGAAATTCAAGGAGAAATCAGACAGGCAGAGGAGGATGTGACAATAGAAGCAGAGGCACAGTGCTAATGAGGGACACACAGTAGACACAAGCAGGAAATGACACCGGAGCAGACAGGCCAGGATGACCATAAAACTACAGCAGATACAGTAGCAGCAGAACTACAGGCCGGAGTGATCACAAGTCAATAAAAATGGAATGCCTACTGAATTACATTAGTGAAGAGCTTTTCACATGCAGTGAATACTAAAATTAAACAGCTGCGTAAGAAAAGGCTCCATCTCCAGGTTATCTGATATAGGACATTTATTTATTTATTCATTCATTCATTCATTCATTCATTCATTCATTCATGTGAGGTTGTGGTCTGGCTTGTGATCACATCTCACTTACAACTAGCCAAAAGAAAATGCAATCCATACAGCTGGGACACATTTGTGAGATAAAATCCACCCTACCTTATCTGCTCACTTTTGTTAATAAAGTTTTTTAATCAGGAGTTGCAACACAGACAGCAACAGCCCATACATTAAAGTTATTAGTTATGTTAGTGTAATGATCCACTTACTGAGATCCGATCACAATGCAGGCAGATAATGAAAATATTTTAATATTTTAATATTTCAAGCCCCGCCATCGGATGTCATTATCCACATAATGTATCTGGATACAGAGATCACGTTTTAATGTATGGTGTAAATGTGACCTGAGAGTCTTCACTGACAAAAATACGTATGAGGTACAGCTGCTACTTGAACCATTTTTCTCATCATTTAACTAGTAATTCATGCCACACTGCATCCACCCTAACTTACATTCCAATCAGGATCCCCTGCTGTTTTTGTCACACTTTTATCTGTTCCAATTTCATACAGTTACAGTGATATAATTGGTTCAGATTGCAAAGTTAAGCATCAAAATCATCAGGGAAAAGAAATGATTAAAAAATAATTACAAAGTAAACTCCTGCATGTTTCAGTCAAACTGGTCGAGTTGAGAAAATTTGTTTTCCTTTATTTGGCAATTATGATATGATTTGCTGCATATCAAACCAGCTGTTTTTGCATAAATACTATAAATATTTAAAATGTTCTAAAACATACCTAAAAAGTTAAAAAATAAAATAAAATAAAATAAGCAGAGAAAAATCTTATGAGGCCAACTAATGTGCCTCGCATACTGTATAGGTGTGCCTTGGAAATTCATATGCTCTCACATTTTTATTTCCATATAGAGTTCCCACTAAATTCGGGTGTAAATCCTGTTGGAAAATTGGTCACAGGCATTACCCATGACAGAAGCATAAAACTATACATTGTGGGTCGGTGTTAATAGAGTGCATGCATGATTGGAGACAGCGGCCATGGGCTCCACTCAAGTGCTGGACTCATAAGAGGGCTTACCTTTGCCATTTTCCATAAGGTCTCCAACCTGGCAGCATGCATATTGGTTTTAAATTATACTAGGGACATAGTCAAGGGACTGTAGAAATGCTTATAAAAGCATTAGAGCATGTGAAATGGATTTAGAATTAGTTGAGGAGTAGTAAAGTGTTAGATGGCAGGAAAACTGTGTTATATGAAACACTCAACAAGAGTGCTATAGCCTGTGAGTCAGAGAGATTCAGGTCAGACACTTTTACCTTTTTATCATCACCTGAAAGATTTCAAATTTAACCGAGTGTAAGCTGAGACAAAATATTTCATATTATTTATGAAACATATTTTATTTAAAGATAATAAATGTATGCATCAGAATATAAAGCATGTTTCCTGTGGGTTTAGCCTAGTCTGCTTTGCTTGAACTACCCCTCCAAATCTTTCAAGTTAAGTTTGTTGAAGATTTATGAGTACTGAGCCTGAATGGTTATGAATCTGTGTTCCCCGCCTTCATGCTGGGATGAGATCCAGCCCCTGCCATCCTGAATAATGACAGTCAGATCAGGAAACATGAATTAAGTCCTCAGTATGCTTCAAATGAAGTGCCTGTTGAATCGTCTGATCTGAAACACCCTGATTGTGGAAACGGTGGTTTCGAAAATGGGACAACTGACAGTCATTCACCCCTTCATGCAGCAATTGGTCAGTTGTGTTGAAGTCTGAAGGGATGTAAGGTTTTCTCTCTGAAGCTCTTTATCTTTCTTCACAGAATCACTATTTCTGTCACGGTCTATACACTGTAAAAATGAAAACTTGAAATTGCCGGCCTTAATGTGACAGAGTAAGCTGAACAAAAAATATTAATTGGCCATGTCAACTATGTCATATTAGTTGCTCCAACTGTCTGTATTGAGTTTTATGTGAAAAATTGGGCTAACTACAATATTACTGTTGGCATGATACGCGTATTTCAGTCAGACTGCAGCTGGGGCCTGGCCAGCTACTTTGCACATGCTCATCCAACACCTTGATTATAACAGGGTTTCCAAACAGAATTTGCAGGAGTACAGGAAAACAGTGTGAGGATATAAATATAAAGTACAGCAAATCAGAAATGAAAAGCATAATTAAACAGTCAATTAATCAAAGATGGCGAAAACAGTGGGATGAGGAAAGAAGATGACGGTGGTATTACAATATTCAAAGATCAGTAGGGAAAATGAGATCAGCAGGTAGAAATCAAAGAGATGAAACAATCATTTCAAGGTTGAGGTTTGGACACACAGGATTGAATATTTCATTTTTTAAAATAGGAAAACATAACTCAGGAAGATGTAGTTATTGCAGTGTAGATGAAACAATAGAACATGTAATGATAGAATGTCCACAGTATACAGAGGAGAGAAGGGAGCTGATGAACAGTCTAAAAGAGAGAAAGGTAAAATTTAATCTGAAAGATATGTTACAACAAAGCTCAGGGGCTTTATGTTATTCTTTTTTGTTTCATTATTTAAGGAGAACAGGGTTAAGTGTTAGAATATGAGATTATTATTGTTGTGTTTTTTGTTTTTTTGTTTTTTGTTAAAGAAATAATTGAATCCAGATCCACACTCCTCAGCAGTTGGTGGCGGTTATGCACCAATTTGTTGTTTGCCAACCGCCATAAAATTTTAAAGAAGAAGAAGAAGAATTTGCAGGAGTTTTCGTCCACCATTTTGGTTTTCCTTCGCTTCGCTGCGCGTGAGCTTCCAAAGGTATTTATTTATTAATTTAAAAAAAAGGTTTAGAGACGCTGTTTTTGCTCTAGATCTAAATCGCAATTGTGCTTAATGACAAATGTAATATCAGGTTTCAAATTATATGTAATTGTGCAGGCTTTGGAGATTGACATTACTGACAGATTAGCTAGTTAGACTTGAGATGCATAAAATAATAAAGTTGCTTGTAATGTCGTTATTTATATCTCAATGTGACCAGTACACACTAAGTCCCCAGCTCTGTACAATGTTTCTATTTTTAAAATTGTATCTATCATTTGCCCATTTTGATGCGGTCTAATATAAGCCGCCCGTTTAACGTTATAAATAAGGCTAAATGTTAATGATTCTTGTTGACTAAGTTAGCTTCTCTATCAAGCCAATCTGTGTGTAGGGCTGGGCTGGGAAGTATGTCTACTTATTACAGTGCATTTTCAAACAAGATACAAGATGAGACAACATTGTTTATATCGATGTAGTTTTGATGTTGCATTAAAATACATAACAGTTAAAGCGTTTCTTCTGTAAAGCCGTGCCGTGTTCGAATCTCTCATTGCTGTCACTCTCCGCGCAACCCCGCCCCTGGTCCCGCTGCTCTCCTGCAGCAGGCAGGCAGAAAGCGAGGCTATCGGGTTCGGCGAAAACAGGTCAGATTAAAGTGAATATAACGCCAAAATGAAAACCAGCAGCAATGTGTTATTAAGTGCAAGCCGCGAGTTTACATGCAGTTGGTCGATGTTTTTTTTTTTTTATATATCTTTAGTTTATAATAAACCGTGCCATTACTTGTGAATGGAGGCATGCTAGCTAACTAGCTTGTAGCTGTGGTCCGCTCATGGCATGCGGTAAACACCAGCAGCCAGGTCAAATATAGATAGGTGTTTACAGGACTGTATCTTTTCACACTTATTTGCTGTCTTAAGTATGTAGTCTGTGGCACAACATGAGGCTGTTGAGATACGAGTTTTTATTGCACAGAACTACAAGAGATGTACAGGGCAGTGCAAGCGATGTACAGGGCTACATAGGAAAATACTTTGTCTTGTGAAGAACTATCTCCCTCAGTGACGTTAGAAAACTTGATTACTTTTCAGAGCAAGTAGGCCTGTTGTTATTTGTGTTCAGTTTACATTTGTATTGTTATTTGCATAGCTGTGTTAAACAGGAGTGGAACATCTATCTGAACAACTATTTCAATCCGATATTGTTGTTGAAAACAACTGAAATGGCATTCTCAGAGAGAGGCCGTTTTTTTTTTGTTTGTTTTTTTTAAGTAGTTAATGATTGTTATGGAGCTACTTGTTCTGCACTGGGGCCCAGGGTTCCTTTTATGATTTGATGCCTTCAGCCAGCTATTCCCTTCTGCTAGGTAATACTGCCTGACATATTTGAATTTTAAAATGGAACTGTTTGCCAGTGTTCATTCTGTTATAATAAAGTATAAAAAGTGATTGATGTTGTTCTTTAAGCTGCAATTTAAAATGTTAATAACCCTAACTTACTTTTATGAGTTTACTTAACAATTTTGGTAATATAGAATTCTTAGTATAAGTTTCAAGTTTTTCTAAAGAAAAATTCTTAGTTATACCAACTAAGAATTATTTAGAAAGACTTGGAACTTAGTATAACTCTGACTCTAAGTTTCAGGTTTTTCTAAAGAGGAAAAGTAAATTATCTGAACAAAAGATTATTAGTTGACAAAACTGTTTCCAAACTCAAAGAGTTTGAGTTGGGCTCAAAACTCAAAAATCTATTGCAGTAAGTTGCCTTGAAATTTTGAGTTTTCTCAACTTTTTTTTTTTTTTTTAAACAGTGTATGTATAACCCTGTGCTAAGTCATGAATACCTTTGAGGACTTTGAAACTATATGGAAATATGTACTACTATCCCTGTTCATATGATTCATCACATCAAGATTACAAACACAGAAGAAGCAGAATCCCTGTTAAAGGACCACATCACCAATTATGCATGTTTGAGCCCAATATATGCAGCAAGCATACATGTTACCTTACTGACAACCAATTTCCAAAATATAAAGCTGTATTTTAATTTTCCTGTTATTTTTTTCAAATCCCCTAAGCTTTTAAAAATCAAATGTTCAGATGATACACCCACCTCAAAATTCAGTGTTTCACCTTGTAACACTTATGCATGATTGCAAAAGGGATGGTTTTAATTGCTTGGTAAAAGGTGTCTTCTCCTGGGTCTCTATTTGTAGATGTACATTGTCTTCCTCCAGCTCCGTGTTGGATTGGTTAAATAAAATTACTTGGACAAAACCTAATAAACATAGTGTTCGCTGTGATGGTTTGCATATTTCAAGTGTGTTTCAAGTCTATAAGTTGATTTTAATAGCGCACTGGAATGAACTGAAACCAGTGACAATCTGGAAGGTCGGAAAAAAATTTCAAAAATTTACTGCTCAAGTGAAATATTTTGGGAAATATCAGTAACATATGTGGATTGCATATATTGGGCTCAAACATGCACGATTGCTAGTATGATCCTTTAACAACTCCTTCGCTCTCTGACAGCAGGCTTTACACTCCACCTTCAAGTGTGGGCATTCTGAACAGGTGGAAACACGGTTAGCCTCTGTCTTGGTTGGACACCACATCATACAACTTACTTCTCTTGAAGCAGCCTGCTTTTTATGTTGTTTGGTTTTCTACTTAAATAATTTGAAATTTTGTAAATGTCTTGGTTTTAAAATCTTGATGGGTGGGTTTTTTTACTCATGCAGTTTATATCCAAAGGCATTTTAAGGCAGAAAAAAATGATCAATGGCTGTTCTCAAAATGCTCAAGAAAGATGTTGAAGCTTTTAATTTAAAGTGTTGTTTTTTTTTTTGTTTGTTTTTTTGTCTGGATTAAATAAAGTATGTAAATGTTTAATTGTATTACCTCCAGATGAAATCTATATCAGGGTTTTTCCTGGCTCAAAATGAGGTGGAGGTGGTACCATCCTGACAGGGTCGGATTGGGAACCTAATTTTTTACTGGGAAAAGTTGTCTAGGGGGAGGGATGTCCATAATTGTCCGCTGTTTCTCCGCGCCAACCTTTCTCTATTTAGAGTCCATTTTTCATCTAAACACCAACTTGTAAAATAAAGTACATTTTTTAAAAATTATGTTTGTTTTGTTTTAGTTCATTTTAATTATTATTATGTTGTGCAGTGCAAAGGCCACCAGCTGGCCCACTGGGAAATGTTCCGCCTCTCCCCATGGCCAATCCGACCCTGCATCCTGATCATGTGCGTACACATGCATGTGTATATGTGCCTTCAACTGGCTCAAGCAAACACTTTTTACAAGCAACATATTTTAGGAGTTCTAATAATTGTATGATTGAAGAAAATTACTATTATTATTCATTATTTACCTACTTACCTTATTTTTCTGTCTGTCTGTGGCACCAATATCTCTAGAACCCAGCACTGTATGAAGTTGAAATTGGGCAAGTTCATTGCTCAAGACCCAAGGATATGCAGTGTCGCATGTGAAGTTTGGATAAGCGATTCTTAAATTCAGCTGTGCCGGTAAAAAGTAGTCTGCATGCGGTAGGATATGCTCCGGGCGCGGCAGCATATGCACTGCTCCACGGAAGTCGGGCACTAATGGCAGGCTGTGGGAACGGGTAGGCCTATTGCACTTCTTCCTCAGTGCAGATTCAGACTCAAATATTGCCAGACTTAGGCTATCCAACTTTACAATGGAAATTTCTTTCTTATTGCATATTTCTTTATTTTTTGCTTTCCTGTTGTATCGAACCGGCCAGCTTCAACTGTAATGAAATGAAATGAACTGCCTGTGTCTCGCCGTCTGTCTCCTGAGACAGAAGGAGAGACACGGGCAGTGAGCGAGACAAAAATGACAAAAGAAAAATATGGATTTTGCAGGACCTCTCTCTCTCTCGGCTGTGGGTGCTTGGTCTGCAAAAAAGTTTAGTGGAGAACTAACTGCACATTTTACATAAAGGGTTGTCGTGCGTGAGTTGGTCATTCAATACTAATGGTCTTTGTCCCTTATTATTTATTTATGTATTTATTTTTAGAATTTAAAACCTTAATTATGTATAGATGAAATCCCACATGTTAATCCAGTTTTTGTAGTCAGGAACTTTCACCTCACTTAAGAGGCACCGATTATTAAAATATTAAAAATTTGGCTTTGGAATGTTTTGAACAAAGGCTAAGCTCTGAGTACATGCTTCATGGGTACGTCCTAACAATCATTCTGAACTATAAAGACAAATCTCTGTCCATCTGTCTGTGGCACCAGTATCTCTAGAACCTGGTACTGTTTGAAGTTGAAATTTGGCAGGTATAATGCTCAGGACCCAAGGACGTGCAGTGTTGCGTGTGAAGTTGTTTGGATGAGCAGTTCTCCAACTGAGTACTGTACCGGTAAAAAGTAGTTCACGTGGCAGGATATGCTCCGGGTGCAGCAGCATATGCTCTGGTCCACAGGCACTAATGGCAGGTTGTGGCGTACATAAAGTCCGGTCCGGTCGGAACAGGCATGTTTTCAACAGATACTGCACACATTAATTTAAGCCTCATATCAGTTGAATGCTACAGTATACAGTAGTTCTATCCAGCAAAGAGTATTTAAATACATATGTGAATACAGTAAATATTTTGAACAATCAAGCTCTTTGTATGTGTGTAGCTATGAGATAGAAAAACANTACAGTAAATATTTTGAACAATCAAGCTCTTTGTATGTGTGTAGCTATGAGATAGAAAAACAGAGAAACACTCTGTATTCTGTGATGTTTGATTGCTTAAACTATAATTATTTACCGCTTCAAATTCGCTGCTTAGTCTCGCATTCATCAGCATCTGTGAAAACAGCAAGACAACACAGTGAAACGCATCTGGATCAGTCAGCTTTTCAGGTGCACCTGGAGCACCGGGATCACACCTCAGCCAGCACGCGCCGGCCCTCACTTTCATTGCACCACGGGGTTTCACTCTGCAATCTCTGACTAGTGCGTGCGCACGTTAGACTCCTTGGTCCGTATTTCAAGATGGGTGTCGGGTGGGTTGNCTCTGACTAGTGCGTGCGCACGTTAGACTCCTTGGTCCGTATTTCAAGATGGGTGTCGGGTGGGTTGTCGACATCGGTACCCTGTGCTGATTACACAGCACCACCACATCGGTGTAACACTGCAATTGCAGTTACAAATGACAGCAATCCACAGAGCCACTTGTTAGAAAATAGTATTTTCCATGAAGACACCCGTCAGAATTTTGTCGAGAGGCAGAGGCGGCACAAAATTTGACTGTTTCGAGGAGGCCGCCTCGTAACTCTCTATGCAGGAAAAACCCTGTTTATAATGATTTGATTTGACCATTTTCTAATGTAATATTGTACTTCTGAGTCAGCTCTGAATAACGAATGACCTTTGCTGATTAAAGAAAGAAAACAAGCATATAACAGAAAAGTGACAGTAGTGATAATTGCTGAAATGCATGACATAAATTATCCTGTGATTGGTCAAAAGCAAAGTTCCATTGTGACTTATGTGAAAAGTTTGGTTAGAACTCGCATGTAAATTATAAAGGCATGTTTATGATTGTTTGCTACTAGAATAATATCCACAATTTCAGTCAAGACATTCTAATGATTGAAAGATTACTGAAGACATTGAAGACAGTTTGCCCAAAGTCCTGGCAAATCTTAACTTCAGAAAACAGTATAACTTATAAATACTGATTCTACTTCCATTTGGGCTGTGCCAAGAGTAATACCAAAAACATTCAAGATAAAGACATCTTATAGAACAAGTGGCCTGTCATCGTTTGGTTTAGGTTAAATACCTCGTTTAGCAGTTACTGGACTTTAGTGGCAGACTTATAATTGCAAAACTCACAGTATGTCAACTTGTGTAGATAACAGCAGCAATCAAAAGTTCTAATTAAAATTAGAAATGCAAATTTGCATGTTTTAGAGGACTGTGAAAGTCATTTAATATAATAAATATGTAATTCCAACCCCAATGTTCACATTGAAATTAAAAATTAAATGTGGACATTTGACATGTAGACAAATCATACAGATTTTATTTTGCATCTTTAAACAATTATAATGTGAAATTGTGATACCATGGTAAAATGACTATAAAAAAAAAGTGCCCTACTACTAACAAGTCACATTTCTTTATAGAGTAATTATAGTAATTTCTTAAGATTATTGTGCTAATGCTTGAAAAATGCTTTACGTAGCATATTTTTATTCTGTGAAATTATTCACTTTTGGTCCACCAAGTCATTGTTTTGCTGTTTTGCTTATAGTGTTGTGAAATATGACGAGTTTTGTTTACAATAAATCATTTTTTATAGATACTAATGCACCAAGTTTACATTGAAGGTTTCCCTGACAAATATTTTTATGTGGTTGAATCTGAGTCATAAAGCCAAGGAAGTTAAAGGAAGTAAAATACAGGTACAGTAATAAAGGTAACACAGTCAGGGCCCAGAACTGTACATTCTCACATTGTACATTGTTTTTTGTAAGTTAGTAAAATATGACTAAATGTATAAGGTAAAAATGAATGGATTCTTAACTTTCAGTGTGTCAGAGTTTTAAAGGGGAAAGTGCATAGGAAGGAATCCTTGGGAGATGGTAGCACATTTGGCTGTCAATTGATTTAATATTTTTTTGTCAATGTATTGACTCCATCCATTTTTTTTGCTATTGGATATTTAAAAATCTAAATCACAGACTTCAGGTCTGTGGTGCACCTTCACTAATGATGATGAGATTGAATTGTAAGTGCAGTATATGAATTTTTCAAAAATCCTAAATTATAATTTTGTGTTTGCACTTGCCTATAAAGTCAGCAAAAAATATAATTTTTTTGTATAATTGTTTTTTTTTTATATAATTGTATGTATGACTTTTAGCAGAAAAATACTTCACCAATGTTAGAAGGTACAATTTCCACTCAAAGCTCTTCCTTGCACAAATATGGGCCTGCAGTTTATGCTTTTAGCCTATGTGAAATATTCCTTTTTATATTTCCAACTCAATAGCATCTCATTAGGTCTGTTTGCAGCCCCTGCGACCCAGCATGGGATAAGCGGGCATAGAGATGGTTGGATGGAGACCCTGGCTGGTGCTGTTTTCTTATTGTGCAAAATGAAATGGCTCCAGTTCTTATCATCCTTCAGGAAATTCAGGACAAGACGTTTGGAGAAAAATAGGAAAAAGCAGAAAAAAAAAATCTATATTTATTGGCAACTAGAAGCACAAACACCAAAAGCCCCTTTTTATTAAACAGACATGGTGTAAACTGTAGCTAAATGATGAACACTTAATGAAACAGTTGCTCATTCTTTTATCTACATGTCATGGCTTTAATTTACATAGATTTGAGCCAGAATCAAGAATGGTAAACAACATTGTCTGATTCTTACAACATGTATTTATTAACACCTACACTGCTGTCATGTTTCAGGCACATAAGCTCTTCATCAGAAGACAGAGTTGACAACATTTTAAACCTGAATAAATGTCTGGTTTTCTTTAGGGGCATTAAGCCTTCATGCCACAGTATGAACCATATATTTATCTATCCATCACTGTCAAGCAGTTTTTCAACTCTGGAAGTTATCTGAAAGTTAGAAAATCATTTAGCAGTCTCTAAGCATGTTAACATATGGTGAGATCCAATTGCGGAATTATCTGTGTCATCTTGTTTGGACATATTCAATGTGGGTCTCAGGCCCCAGTGGAAATAGTTGAAAGTGGGTGATTTGGGCAACAGAGAAGAGATCCAGATGGCAAAGCAGCAGTAAGATCAATCGAGCTTGATGCTTTTCTCCCACTTGAACATGCAGACAGCTGTGTTTTAATACAGTAATTGGACTTAGAATCACTTCCTGAATTTTTTGTTGACAAGTAAAAAAAAAAAAAAAAATNAAAAAAAAAAAAAAAAACTTCAACTGTCCTGACAAACTTAAATTATTTATGTGATTGAGGGGGGAAAAAAATGGCAGGTGTCTTATGGAAATTATGATAAATATGCTGAAGCTTTTAATTGCTAAATTTAAAAAAGCCTCCATTCAATCAGCTACATTATTAGTTATATTTATCAACTGTGAACAGGATTTTAGTTTTAAACCTGAGGCCAAAATGACAAAATATACACTTGTCAAGTGTATAACTCCTGTGAAATATAAACTATATATGATTCATTCCAGCTCTCTACTTGTTAAATATAATGGTATGGTTAACATAAACATATCCTAAACATATAAGGTAAGACAGCTGCAGAGGGGGAAAAAAGGTATGTATACCTTTTTCCACCAGTTTGTCAAATTTTCCAAAATAAACTAAACCCACCGTGCTCCTGTGTAAGAGAAGTGGTGCTTAGCAAGACTTTCAGCTTCTATTGGGCAAAGAGACATAGGACTATGATAATGTCTTCCTGCTGTTTCTATCAGTCAGTATAGAGCAGATTGTGACTGTAAACCGATTTATTCAGGCATGTAAATGTTATAATTGGAGTAAGGCACCTCCGCATAAATTTCTTCACTTGGCAGCTTCTTCTCATACTCTGATTACACAACTTGTGTATATTCTATGAACTGCAGAATCCTATTAATTCTGTCCACGTATACATCTTACAAGTATTACTGCCTTAATCAGAGTACAGACAACAAAATATGGAGAATAGTGTGCATGCAAATGTACTGTTGACTGCATTTTGTTTCTTAAATAGTCTTATCGTTTTTTATTTTTATTTATGTTATAACTTTTAATATTGTGTTGTCTTCACAAGAAAGCAGCATCAGAAAGTTTTCTGTCTTTTTTTTAAATATACCAGAACTGAATTTCTTGTATAGATTATAAAACCAATCAGACTAAGTATGTAAAAGAGAATAACAGCTGAAACATGGACTAATGTGTTGTGAGCAGGTGAGATGGATGCATGTGAATGAATTAGAAGTTATTGCTGACCAACTAAAATATTTTGTATAATAAACATAAATGACCATGAGCTACATAAATCACATCAACTTAGAAGGAAGCAGGGCTCTTGAAGTTTCAGATGAGTTTTTAGATTCATTTTACTACCATGTTTTTGACTGACCTTAGAGTGTGTGTGCAAGTGATTGACAAATTATATGTTGCTTAACAACAATAAAGATGCCTCTCAGCCAAAAATGAGTCCATGTGATCAGGATCAGAGCTGGTTGGGAAGCATCACCGTGCGCCTCGCTATTTGTGTTCAATTTAATCATGGCCTTAATCCTTTGAATTTCATATCACATCTCATGTAAGTCTATAAATTCTGTGACTCTGCATGCACCAAACACAAAGAATTCAAATCGGCTTTGCTTGATTTTTCTACCATTATTATTGTTGTTGTTTCTAAATCTTGTTTATTTATTCATCACAATGTGAGTGAGTCATATCAGGTGCTCAGTTAAAGTTTTATAATGTTATACTTGTCTTTGCAGACAAGTGATTAATTACTGAAAGCAAATATGAAACGCATGTTATCAGTTTCTTCTAGATGATACTCAAAGGTGTGTGTGTGTGTGTGTGTGTGTGTGTGTGTGTGTGTGTGTGGTTTCACTATATGCTCAGACTGGAGTACAATCAGACTAACGGTGATGGTGGATGGGTTGATATTTGCATATTCTGGACTTCTCAATGAAGGAGAAAAGCCTTATTAAGCAGTTTTTTGAACATTTCTTGTGGAGGAAACATTTTGGACAAAATAGCTTTCAGTGTGGAATGTTTGAATGTCTTAAAATGTGTCTGGAGGAGCTCTAAAAGCTTGATGCAAATAGGCAAGATGGTGGCTAACTATTGTTTCTGTGTAATTTTTAATTGACTCTGATTTGTTCAAATATAAGTCGTATTGTTATAGCAGCATAACAGTCTTTAATATTTATTTCATCACTTATAAGAAAAATACCCAAACAATTATGAAGACAGTTGGTAGCCTGCATTAGCCTTACCTTAAAATGCAACTTCAACATGAGGAAGAGATTGATGTCCCAGTACATAACCATGAGAAATGTTCGTAATGCTGATTTTAAAAGTTCACCTTTACTCTAAAGGAGAATATATCATCTGCAGGACTGGACATCCTCTGATAACGGGACTTGCTGATTTTAATCTATGTATATGTCTCATAGTATTCTTAGCAAATGTTGCTGTCATAAAACATTACACACATTTTATTCTTTATCATTTAACAATCCTAAATTCTGTCTGTTACTTATCTCCCTGTTTCCCTCTAATCTGGTCATGTCAGCTCAATAAAAGGCCTCTTATATGTGCCATAAGCCAAATGTGTGAGGGTACAGGGAATCTGTACCTGAGTCAATAGATCTCAGAGATGAAAGTGTCAGCCTTGAACAGGAAGCTGAGACTCAGCCTACCTTTCAGTTTATACTGTCCACTGTGCTGAACTGAACCATTTAATCCAAAGAGACAGAGAAGAAAGTCACTGCTCCCTCAGTCAGATAACTTGGTTGTCTGTAGCCTGGGCCTCTCTGACCTAGATCTTATCATTTGGTTGATAGGTTGGATTCAGTTTGGCTCTTTCTCATGCCTTGATTTACATGTAGTTTAAAAAAAAAAAAAAAGCAAGAGGCCCAATACAATCTTTAAATATCAAGTTGCCTTTTCAACACCATACCCACAATACAATGAGATTTCCAAAGTTTCCATTGGTTTGATTCTGTGTGATGTTGTATTTTCTCTTATACGAACTACTAATTCAGGTGGGAAAAAAAGATTAATTTCAACTTCCTAATAGCATTACATGTAGGATTTTTACAGGCTCCGACTGGTCTTTTCTGATGACATGAAATCATCAAAATTATCATGCAACAGTGGTATAACAATTGTGGTGGCAGCAATTTGTCAATACCACTTTGACATACGACACTTAAGAAAGATTGCCATACTGTGAAGCTTTTATTAAGAGCTTGAGCAATGGCATATATGACGACAAGTCTCAAAGCATGATCCCTGTACATAGGTTAGCAGGTTTTTGTACTATAGAACAGACAATGGGCTGGAAGTCTGGTGAACTTTCTGCACCTTCTTCTCCTCCAGCGCTTCTCAGTTCTCTTTCTCAGTTCTCTGAAGAGAAGAGGAACTTGTGGTTGACTTTCCTACAACCCGCTGCCCTTCTCAGAACATCATAACACATAAGAACGAAAAACAGGATATGTCTACTGATCATTTTTAAGCTGCAATATGATTATCTCTTTGAGGGTATACAGAGTTAGAGCATTCACATCTTATTTCTTTTACATGATACACATTTCAATAAGATTTTTTTTTTTTTTTTTTTTNTTTTTTTTTTTTTTTTTTATACAGTGCTCTATGGTAGCCATGGTTCTAAAAATACTTTAAAAAAAAATTTTGTACAGAAAAAAAATTAAAGTAGCCAAGTAGACAGCACAATTTGTATAAACTTTAAAGTGTTTCCTGAAAATTAAAACTACAGATTGCTTCTGTTATTGTAGTTGCATAAGGACAAGTAACCAGTACTTTGGAGTTGGATTGTGATAATTATGATGTATCAGTACGCATGTTGGCATTGTGGTTACATGATGCATGTGTGATACAATTTACAAAGTCACACACACATTTTGAGCATCATAAGTAACTGGGGAAGCAAAATATTTCTTGTTGATTTCATTTCAATAAAACAGTAAACCTTTCTAAAGCTGCTTCTATCTGCTCTGCTGCCTTCATGAAATCATAGCAACAGTTAAAACACTATACTAGTATCTCTTCCTGCAAAAGAGGAAAGAAGCATCTGCCATAAATAGGTAGTAAATTTATGATTTACTGCATACAGTTTTGAATGTCTGTGTTCCATGGAGAAAACGTAGTATATACATGACATCTTACATAAATTTAGCAACAGACCAGCTGCAAACAGTAAATAAACTTGTGTATGACCTAAGATGTTTATTCTTCTGAATTTCTTCACTGTTATAACTAATAACTCTTCAGTCACAGTTATTGAAGGAATCAGCTTATACACTCCTTTTTTTTTTTTTTNTTTTTTTTTTTTTGTTTTGGTTTTTTTTGGGGGGGTGGGAGGTTTGATTGTTGGATGCTACATTGACATTGCTGTCTGTTTCTTGGAGAAGAGTTTTTCCTGAAAAGTAGATGAAATACATTTAAAACCATAGAGAGAAATTTTAAATAAAATCAGTCCACATGATGCTAAAAACCAATTAAGCTGAAAATAAGTAGAGCTGTGATGTTGGGACTGACAACATGAAAGCCAATGGTTCTGTTGAAATTCCTTGATCACAATCTTGCCTCTACAGTGGGCTTCATTTGAAGGCATTTACACTGTGGTACTCTGTGGCATCTATATAGAAAATAAGAGTGGAGGAGCAGCCATCCCAATAAAGGCAATATTCCACTTAAATGACACTAGTGCTGGAACCTTCTGGTAGATCAATGATAAAAAATGTGATTCATTTGAGATGGTGCTTCCCAGTTAGTGAGCTTGGCTCTGGTGTTGTGTGAAAATACCTCTAACAGATGTCCCGGTCCCCAAATTATCTTTATATACTGTACAACAATGCATTCTCAATCATGTTTCTTACAAAATGTAAATGTTCTCCAATATGTTCACTGGCTTAGAACTTTGACACAGAGACCATATTCCTGACTACAAGAACTGCCTGTCCATTTAACTCTGACCACTTTTCCTTGACATTTACCAAATTGTTTTGCCTCACCTTAATCACTTAACCTTCATCATTCTTTAGTTGCTGCAAGCAGATATCGCAGGAAACCAAAATTAAAAAATGTTGACAGTGAACATTTTGTTGATACATTCAAATACTGATAAAGATCTTATTCATAGATACATTTTAGTTGTATATAAATGTATAAGAGCCTGTTATAGACCCAAAATGAATCCAAATTTATCCACCCTTTTGAATCATCTCATTTTATTGTTAAATGACTTGGATTAAACCTCACCAGCTTGTTGAACAAGGGTGGCCGCCACACTCTGCAGACATTAAGTTCATTAGCTGCATCAGTACACCTTGTTATGAATTTTCAGCATGAGTGAATAATACATTTCTCTTGTTCTCTTACTTCATGATCTGATAGCTTGTTGTTTGGCATGAAAAGCTGTCTAGATCATCCACACTTTATAAATGCTGGCAAGAGCGGTCAAGGGATCTACCAGATGGCATGGTCCATATGCAGTTTACCCTTTGGCCAGGTAGACTAATGAATCCTTTTGGGAGTTAATCTGGCATCAGGTTCTGTGGGCATAAAAGCCACAATTTTCCCACAGCTGCTCTTAAAATATTTCACATTTCCTTGTAACATATGTTTATGATTATGGAGATAAAATGGGTGTGTGTGTGTGTGTGTGGNGGGGGGGGGGTCTCTGTGTGTCATTTTATATCTGCAAAGTGGAAAAGTATGAAATAGTCATGTTGCTGTGTATCTGTAGGAGGAACATATAACATAATTTTTTAACATTAGACTGGTTTTGTGGCCGAAGTGTGTTGTCATTGAAAACTTCATTCAGATATTTCTAAAACAGTATGGACATAAGAATCTTTCACCCACAGCTACCATATGGTGATATTTTATTAATATTAAATCGAGTTTGGCTTTAACTTTGTCATTGTCTGCAGCAGCCTGCAACTTTCTGAGTTTTCTCAAGGCAGTTTGCATTTTTGTAAATGTACTGTAAATTTGAATAATATGCTATGACTTGAGCATAAGGGTCCTAAACCTTTAATTTTTTTATTTTGATCACTGCATTGATTCATCTCTTGTCTTGAGCCTTGAGGCTTTTCCTTAACCTGTGAAACCATTTTAGCCTTTCAAGCAGCTTAAGCTTTGGAGCTTATCGTGTGTTGACAAAGTGACAGAAACTGATCAGACCTCAGGTCAGCATCTGCAATGACTGAGATTCCACACTTAAACATACAGATTGACCTGCTGGAAATCGTACAGCAGATCTGGTAGAACAGATATTGAGCAAACATGCCGCTTGAAGATTTGCTGTCACTTGCGCCATGCCCCTGCCCCCCCTCCCNCCCCCCCGACTGAGAATTTGTTTTAACCATTGCCTGTTGGTGGGTTGGTTTGTTGGTTTAGTTGTTTGTCAACAGGATTACTCAAAAAAAAACAAAAAGAAACAAAGGTCCCGGATCTGTGCAGCTCCAGATCCAGGATTTTTTTTTTTTTTTT
>VXCM01002585.1:43925-84387 GCA_014773175.1 Lucifuga dentata
TTTTTTTTTTTTTTTTGGCAATTTCTTCAAAAGTCATACACCAATCTCAATGACCAAATAAATCAATCAATAAAATTTTAAAAATCATACATTTATCACATGTTAGACAACCAGTAGATGCAATTTAGTTTGTATCCAGCAGCCTAAAATATATTGTTGGACAGGGAACACTTTAATGGAGTTGTTGTACAGTAATAAATAGCACTAAAACATGCAACAGCCACTAATGTATAGCTGAAATGGTGCAAATTCAGTAGTGTGCTAACAGTTTTGATGTATTTTTAATGGTTATGATAGTTATGAGATAAATATATATAAAAATATTATGTGTATAGTTACTTATTCTGTAGGCAAACATATTATGAGAACAAATTTGTTGAGGTATATTCAGTCTCGATGGAGCTAGCTCTATTGAAGTCCCCTCTAGTTAATTAAAGAAAAAACAAAAAATCAAAACGTCTTGCACCAGGTTACCTGAATGAATGTCAAATAGCTATGGGTAATAGCTAGCCTAGTACCATATGTACTGCATTCTGGAAAAAAGCTCCTGTACCTTTTCGTTCATATGGAATTTTACAATTTACAGCCATAAAATATCACAAAATACTTTTCACCTTTATGGTGGATCAAAAAACTATGTGGCTGGTCTCATGAGGGCTTATTATGAGCCTTATACTTTGCAAAAAGTGTATTTTTTATGTACTGTTCCTGTACCTCTGTTTTGAGTTTATGTCTGTCAGATGTGATTGGAGCACATGGATTCTATGAGACTTCAAACACCTACATGCTCTTTTAACATCAAGGGAAATTAAGCTAAAGGGAATTGAGGCCAAATATGAGGCAACTGTGGAATATAGCATATATGATGTTAGTTCTTTTATCTCTGCATGATCATACCTCCAGGTCCTTCCGCTTCCTTCTGCTGACCTATATATTCCTGACTTGGTTATTAAGCACATGAAAATGTCTGCTTGGTTAAACATGCATGTCACACATCATAATCTTAAAGTGATGATAATAATGGTTTGGGGAACATTGAAATCAGTGAAAGGAACTGTGTCTGTCTGCCTGATTGCTTGTGTCAAATGGGTATTGTTTTCTTTGCTCCAGTCATTCATTAGCAATGAGTTGGCCTATGTGAGCAATCTTGTAGTCAGCAATTTCACCTAATTACAGCTCCATGCTTCAGTCATGTTTTGAGGCTTACAAAGATAGTGATCCAGAACCACCAAACACATCTGTGCATGAAAGAAACTGAGCAAAACAAAGTGCATGATTGCATTTGTAAGATGAACAATATTTCCTGTGCTTCACTTCCTGTTGATTAGGAAACATCTGAGCTAATGCCAGAACATTTCACCGTAAAATACTCAAAGAAGATTCCCATTTGTTCTTAATTATCTTGCCTTCTGTAATTACATACATTTAAATCTCTGGTAAGCTCATTCTGAAAAGGAATGATGCGCAGCAGTTCCTTCTGACATCTGTGCCAAGCAATTTCCAATACGGCAGCTGCAAGGACAGTGTAGTACATTAGCAAGCTGGACTGGATTAAATATGAGTGAAGGCTTCATTTGGTTTTATCTAACATTACATATCTGTTTTTTTCACAGCGATTACATACCCATTTACTCGCAAGCCATAGATAAACAACTAAATAATATATTAAGGTTTGTGTGTATGCCTGTCTGTGTGTGTGTTGATCCATAAATGTATGATCAGGTTAGGAGAGTAATGAATCTTGAATGTGAATGGATGTTCCAGGCCTAATGTCTGAGATATGGCTTTGTTGTTTCAAGCTGTTTATATCAGGCAATGCAAGGGGGTGACAACTAAATGGAAGCAGGCTTCTGTCTATCAGGAAAGCCTGACATGTATTTTCCTTTAGCATATTAGCACCTATGCATGTCATCTGTCAGTGATGGCTGACATCGTGTCTTGCTGCTGCTCACTCAGTCAGAACAAAGCTTTCACAGTCATGCACGCTGTATATGTAGTGACAGAAATTAAACATGCAACCCACCCTGAATTTTATGATAAATATGCAAAGGTTTAAGCAGTAGTGAAAAAAATTGGTTGCTGCACTAATTTGGCATGCGCTTTGAACAGATGCCACAGACTTGTTGTGACAGTGTTCCCGCTTGCCTCTCCTCACCTGCAGCCATCGGTAATGTTAGCGACAAAAACTGAGTTCAGTTTTTCCTCTAACAGCTCTTCTTAGTCAAACTCCATTACTGAAGCCGTTTTTAGGGAAGCACGCTGCAGCAGCGAAAACACAGGATTCTTTAAACAGGATGTTCAGATTTGAATGTTTAATTTTGTGATCTCAGTAAACAACGTTATAAATTGAATATCCTATGAGAAGATGGTGATCTTATTGTGGTTGTCATAAGTGAAGGATATTTTAGTGTAAATATTTCTCTCACGTAATGGAATTAAGGCATAAACATGTATGCTTGCATAAGTATACTGATATTATATAGGATCCATAAATGGAGCTGCACTACAGCAGGACAGCAACGCATTGGCTGTCACTGATGAATGGTGAAATGGCTTAAATAACCATCCTAATATTGTAGTTTTTTTTTTTTTTTTTTTTNTTTTTTTTTTTTTTTTTTTGTAAATAGTTAACATCAAGAGGGTCGATCCTCACCTCTCTCCCTCCTTTATTTTTCTGTGTTAGTTTATATACCATTAACAGTCAATATTAACATTAATGAATATGTGTGACTGTGTGAGAGTGTATACATAAGTGAGAGCATTGTACGAGAAGGAAGATAGTTAAAAACAAATTACTTACTCAAAAAGAACACTGCTTTGAAAATAAATAGAATGTAAATACTGTGTCATTTGAGTGTTGTTTAAAATCCTAAAAATTGATAAAATTTAAGGCACTTTAAAATGGTTGTGGTAAGCTACACTTTTTTATTTTTGAAAAGCATTCATTGTTTGCATAAATTAGCTGTTTCTCTGTTGTTAAAAATTGTCTAAAGGTGAAGGATGCATAATGACTTCTTTAGGGCTGGAAACTCAAAGTTCAGGACTTGGACTTGACTTGAAACTTGCCTGTCTTGACTTGGAACTTGACTCGGGACTTCAGTGCCAAGACTTGAGACTTCCTTGTTACTTGCAAAACAATGATTTTGTCCCACCTCTGCATGAAACCAATATTAAATTTATCACTTGGGTAAAGCAAGTGAAGATCTGAAAACATCCTGAATCAGCTATTACATTTTATTATATCATGCACTATCATATTACACAGCCGGAAATGAAGTCTGTTGAACTGTCAGCTGGATGTTCACCAGTTGTGAATGGATTCACAAACTGACTCCTTTGATTGATCTTCATAAAACTAATTTGTAGCAACTGCAGTTCAGAGTATTCAATACTTCCCGTCCTTATTCATGTCTTCGTATTTGGTTTTGGGTCTTTGGGTCTTTCATTCAGCTTGTCAAACTGAGCCAAACTGTGATCTGGCAAGCATGCAGTGCATTGACAGTTTGTTCTCAGTCCCATCTTAGGTGTGAAGCATCAGCTAGAACAGGATGGATATGGTCTGTTGAGCCAAAATTCCATCAGGGTTTGAGGACAATTATTCCCAAGTTCACTTCAGTAGGCATTTGTGTTTGTTTTCTTTTATGAAACATATCTCAAAATTCTGACAAAAATGCACAAGGGAGAATATGCAGGAAACTCTTATGTGTAAAAAGATAGAATGTCTCATAGTTTTAGGGCCTTTATTCTGTTTATATTCTGCTGCTTATATTAGGATTTTTATTATGGAAAGCAACAAGAAAGCAACACATTTTAGGATTGTTGTGAGAACAAACTCACAACATTATAAAGATGCAGTATTCACCCCAGGCTGCTGTTCACAGAAACATTTTAAATATTGTTTTATTTAACTGTGCATCAACCCTCAATTTAATGACTGCCAAATTTAATGTCTGATTTATTTTATAAAAAAAAAAAAACATGAGTGAAAGACAAATTGTGTTGTGCACTTTCCAATGAAATCTAAAAGCATTAGTTTCCTTTCAGCATTTCAGCATCAGTAGCACTTAAGGATAATATTGTATTTATGACACCCNCCCCCAAGTCATTTAATTTCTATTTTAATTTTTTTTTATTTTATTCAATTAATGTCGATTTATTGCATCAACTGAAACTTCACATTGGAGTTGACTTATTGACTTATTACAGTTGCAGTGTCTCCAATTGCAGCAGGAAAAGGTTTTTTTTAACCTTCACCAAGGAGGTTATGTGATCACCAGCATTTGTTTGTCTGTCAATTTGTTAGCAGGATAACTCAAAAAGTTTCAGAGGTGATCCAGATCATTTTCTGGATCCTAGATCCAGACAAATTTTTTAGCCTATAAAATCAATGCTAATGGGCTGATTTTAGCATGGTGGCTAATTTTTTAATGAAAAGAAGATCTTATTTTGTTGGTGATCCAGGGTGGGGAGGGTGGGAGGTTGTTGATTTTGTTGGCCTTGGGGCTCTCGGAGTGCCTTCTTGTTTTCCATGTTTTCAGTCAATACTTTTGTGCTACATCACTGCTTGAACATTATGTCAAACACTGGAATTTGGATCTTTTTAAAACATTCTCCAAAAGGCCAACACCTGTTTTTTGATATTTCCCAGCCAGCTGATGCATGCCAGTAGAAACTGACCCCAAGTGATGTTTAGTAATCCATTTAATCCTCTTTAATACAAAAACATCATTCTTTGAAAATTGAATATAGGAGGCAATATTGTATTTGACTCACATTTATCTTACATTTGACAGCCGGGCCTCCTAAGAAATATTTTCATATACAGCAAAATTCCTCCACCAAGGAGGTTATGGGAGGTTATGTGATCAATGGTGTTTGTTTGTTGGTTAGCGGGGTATCTCAAAAAGTTATGGACGGATTTGGATGAATTCTGGAAGTGATTGAATTTTGGAGGTGATCTAGATCCAGGATTCAGAAGAGGTTTTTAGCTTGTTGTTGGTAGCTCAACTCCTTTAAGAGACCACTATGTGTGGATTCCCTGAGTTTTCTGTGCCAGCTGCTGATGTAGCTGCGGGTGTTAACCCCATAGTTAGTAATAACGTCATCTTTGGAGCAATAAAGAGAGCTTCCCTGTGCTTGCTGACTACATTCTTGAGGCTAAAGTGGGAAAATTAACACTATAGAATCAATCTTAATTTCAATGAGATTTAACATAATGGCTAGTTTTTAATATGTTTTCTTTTATTGGGGATTTTGTTGGCCTTGGTGGAGGTATACGCTCTCACCTTCTTGTTCACTACTACAATTTGTTGGCAACGTTTAGTGCCAAAGCAGCGCCAACAGAGTATATACTGTGTGTGTGTGTGTGTGTGTGTGTGTGTGTGCTTGAGTNGCAGCGCCAACAGAGTATATACTGTGTGTGTGTGTGTGTGTGTGTGTGTGTGTGCTTGAGTGTGTTTGACAGACGCTTGTATCCAAGCTGAGTTATAAGTGAGGTATAACACAAGCAAAGAATTGATGAAAGAGTTCCAGTTCCACTACATAAGAGTGCAGGTGCATAAAGACAAGACATTTTTGTTTTGAAGACTGAGAGGGTGTGGACAGACCACATAGAATTTCCTTTCCACAGAAGAAAATAGTCGGGCTGGAAACAGTAGTGTGACATTTTTATCGAGCAGCTAAATTCACTGGGAGGAGGATGTTTTTGTTTGTTTTCTCAGCAAATTTGTTATATGATCCCATTTCTTCAGACGCGGTTGACTTTACAATAAAAATAATTTTATTAGGAAAAAAAATGTCATATATATTGGGTAAACATGAGCAATTTATGTAAGTAAAAAGCTGAAATAAAATGAAAAAATGTAATAGGACCTGAATGCTACACTTACCACCCGCTCCGTACCGGCATAATATTGTTTTCTCTGCAGGCGTGTGGTAAAATGATCACAGCAGGATTTCACAGGATTACATGTCCGCACACTGGAAATGAACTGAGACACCTGTTGACAGTTGGGGAACGCTGTACTCTATTGTGTTAAAATATTACATTGTCGTTTAATATTTTAAGCCTGAAAGAATAACTAAATTAAAAGCAAAAATCTAATGGTGTGTTTTCATTGACTTTTGTTTTGTAGCTTCAGAATGGCCTGTAGCTTGTGCATTACGGCGGCTTTGCATTGAACTGATGATGGTGCACCTCATTACTGCAGCTTGGAGCCTCTCTAATGACTGATGAAGGATTAAGCATAATTCAGAGTGCCAGCACTTACATACTGCATTCTCCTTGTTTTATTATCCATGCACATCGAAGGCGCCTTCATCTATTGCTTAATGTAGAAGGCCAGCGTGCTTACTACTGCCGCATTCTCAATATACATTATTTTGCACAAATCCCTTACTGCTGCAGCAAGAGATATTTTATCTTACTCTTCCTTAAATGTTAATAGGTAGGACTGAATACAAAAGTAAAATCACAAAACTGATATATTTTAAAGTACCACTGCCGAGACCTTTCTTTAAAACTTCTGATAATGTCTGATCCTCTCAGACATAAAACAGCATTGAGGAGATAAGGCAGCAAGCACACTGTGGCACGTGAAATTGCTCATGTTTCTGTACCAGAAACTACTGCAAGTTATACCACTGCATTTATCTGCCACATCCGACAACAATTAGAGTAGTCAAGGAAAACTGTAAAAGGATATGCATCCCATATAATGTAAAAATTTTGATATCTCAAACTAACTAGATACAAATGTATTGCAAATATTTCATTTTATAAGTCTATGAAATGGTCAGTAAGACTCTATTTTAATCTGTAAATTGAGGTTTCACATAATTGAAGAGTACATACCAAATACTATTTGATTATTTTTATTTATTTGATTTATTATTTTATTTTATGTTGTGTATCTGATCTATCCCTTGCTGCTGTTACACAGAAGTTTCCCCTTGGGGATTAATAAAGTACCTACCTACCTACCTACCTATACATAAGGGAAAAAAAAGGAAAATATAGAATTTTGAAGCACAAATTAGATTATCAGCATTTTCCATGATGGCCCAAAATAAACTTTCTGATCTGTATAAATGAATAAGTTTAACGAATGAACACTGCACAGCTTCCTATACAATCAGAAGAATATAAAGGGCTCAGAAGTATAAATGGACCGTAGCCCTTTTCACACATGTACACCAGAACAGTGCAGGGCTACCTGGTGCGGGAATGTTCCTCAAGTACCCCTTTCATACTTCCATTCAAGTGCAGGACTATAACCGCAACATGATGAATTGATGAAACAGAAATTTTTTGTCAGTCAATACAACAGTGTAACCACTGAGTCCCTGATTTAGAACCAAAGAAACAGGTCTAAAAAATGCCCTTCCATCTTGCCTTCTGCTATGGAACACAGCAGAATAATTTCACTTATTCAGAGGTCTTTGGGTTTCTTTCAAGAATTTCCCTGCATCTTGTCCAGTTATTATTTCATCTAATCTTACACATCACTCGGTCCCTGCAGGGTAATGTGCCATTATGACTGTGCCCTAAGGTCAGGATTGTGTTAAATATATAATGTGTTGAGGCCAGTTTTTGTCAGACAGTCTTTGCATTTTGGCTGGAGTGTTACAATTTCATTTTATTGGACCATAGAATCTTTTCCTTGTCATCTTTATGTTGTGCACGTCTCTTTTTGCACATTTCCACCATGCTCCAATGCCCCAAGCATGAGAAAAACCCCTCTCCTTTTATCCAGGAGAAGCTTTCTGCTGAACAGATCAGGCTTTAGAGGTGATTCACCGACTTTCTTCCCATCAGGATCTTTAGTAGCATCCAAAGAACTAGAGTTCCCTTTGCTGATTTCTGACTACAGGAGACCACTGTAATCTGGTGACTTCCCACCAGTTGAGAAACTGTGAAACTCCCTTGCCCAAATGCAATAATTCTGCCTGTGAACTGCACATACAGTTCCTTGCTCCGTTTTATTCTGACCTGCATTATCTGTGGCCTAATATGTGTATGTATTGAATTCCTCAGTATGGTAATAAAAGAGAGACAACCAGTACTTAGATGGTGGCTACAAAGGAAGAAAAAATATTCATAGCACACTCTTGGTCTTGATGTGAAAAAATTGTTTATCAGGCATCTTGGTGTGGGCATCGGGGTAATTGTTTGGTTTGCCAATTTAAGTGTCCATACTGCTCCAAATGAAGTTCTGGAGACACTCAAAGTCACATTTATTTTTGTAGCATAATATCACATACAGTGTCTCAAAGGGCTATACAGGCCCACACAGCAAAGATTACTGACTCAGCCCAATCTAAGAAGACAAGGAAAATATCCCTAAAAAAAAACCTTGGAGTGTAAAGGAAAAAAAAAAATGAAACGCAGGAAATTATATACCGGTATGTGTGTGTGTGTGTGTGTGTGTGTGTGTGTGTGTGTGTATCCTAAGGACTTTTTATCTTTTATACTTAACTCACCTTCAATGAAATCTAAAATATTGACTGAGAACAATTAATCAATTAATCTTGAAATATTCTTGCATAGACATTTATAATATAATTGTAAATATAAAATAAAAATCTACAACAGAACTTTTTTTTTTTTTTTTTTTTTTTTTTNCCTTCTTTTTTTTTTTAATTTATTTTTATTTTTTTTACTTTCCACTTTGAGAAAGTTGTTGTGTAATATCGGCAGTAGTATTGTGTTGGAGTATAAAAGCAGTAGAACACTGGAGCAGATACTCTGTACTGCTAAACATGTCCTCTGTAATTGATTTTGCCTGATAATGGTTTTGGCTGGTTTTGGTCTCTCACCTGCAGCCACGGGTGCATTCCATTTACAATGCTGTTCGTTCTAAAGGTCCAGATAAGCTCAGCTGCCATTATTACAAATCTTTGGTTTTTGATATAAAGGCAATCCTGTATGAGGTATATGCGCTGCTTTATCAAAGTTACACTCTGTTTCACATGCTAGAGGGTTACAGACAACTATTATCCTTCTCTATTTGTTATAGTCTGTCCCTCTCTGATAGCTTCAAAGATGGAAGTACCACAATCACAGGAGAGCTTTGATCAAAGACTCAGCTGTGTCTTTTGAAAAACAGAATCTGTGACAATGATGTGTGTAAAAACACTTCTTTCTGTCTCCATTTCTCTCAGGTGAGCACCTGCGTGTCTGTCCTCAGGGATACACCTGCTGCACATCCGAGATGGAGGACAAACTCAACCAGCAGAGCAAACTGGAATTTGAGAACATGGTAGAGGAGAGCAGCCACAATATGAGGACGACCTTTGTCTCGAGACATAAAAAGTTTGATGGTAAGAGTTTTACACACATAAAAGTTACTATCCCAGACAGTGCTGCTTTACGTAATGTTAGCAAAAAATAAATACTCTAATGATTCATGTTTATGATTACCTTGTGAGGCTTTGGAGATGATTTTGCTGGCAGCTGAGGCTATAAATTTGTCTCCTTGTAACAAACTTTGTCTCTCTTTCTTAGATTGTCTGTCCATATTCAATGCACCATATTCCTTCTGGTTGCATTCCATTTTATCCTGATTGACTGAGCAGTATTAGCGTGTTGGTACCTTACATATGCTTTGCAGTTTTTTTTATAGGGAATTGATACAAGATGACGGAGCAGTGAGCGAATGTAAAAGCCCAGTAATTTGAGAAATATGAGAAATTACCAGATTTGATTGCTTAGTGATGTTTTATTCTGTGAAGTCCATTTGTAAAAAAAAAAAAAAACAAAAAAAAACCCTTCACTACGTACCTCTATTCTGATCTTTGGAGGGTCAGTATATGCAAACTCCAATAGCCTAGAATTTTAAATAGAATTTAGTTGCCACACTTCTGTTAGGAGGCATTTGATATCAGTAAAACCATCCCTTCCTGTCACCTTTAATACTGCTAGCTTCTGTGTAGTCCGTTGCATTTTCTCCACAATAAATCTGTTGCCTCATTTAAAATTCAAATTTTTCAGACAAATGTCAGTGAATCATGTCAAAAGGTTTGACAAGTTTGATCAGCATAATGTTTTTTTTTTTTTTTNTTTTTTTTTTTTTTCTTGACAGTAAACAACAAATCTGTCATACCTTGTGTTAATAAAAGATCAGTGAGTTGCCACCTCACCTTAATAAAACAATCTGCCTTTTCCTATCAGACTTTTGAAGGCAGGCAGTGCTGTAACTGTAATGTAACAAACTGAAAAGCAGAACATGGACCTGAAAATGGGTTTGCAAAATTTACTTTACAGGAATGAAGGGGAGTTTTATGCATTTCAGAATGTGACTGGGACTCTGGCTGTAGTTACCATTCAGTGTTGAAACTGAATGGAAAATAATTGGTTTACAGCTAGTTACAAGTTACAGTTTGTGACATGGCAGATAAAAGGTTACAGCATGATCTTTTAATTGATTCTTATGTAAGGATGACAGTAGAAAAGTATGAATTACAATAGTGACATTTGTTGGAATAGTATAATAGAGGAATGTTGTTCCCACCACAATATTAAAACATATATGGCAGCAACAGGAAAATCAATAGCTAGAATATGTGGTGTGGATGAAATGATGGATGTTCAGCCATAATGTTTCACCTGGCCAGACTTTTTCCTTTACAAATTGTGACTGCTGAGTGCTGTGTTACGTGATCCATCTGCAGTGTAGCGCCTCCCTGTCAGGGTAGCAGCCAGCAGAGGTGAATATCTGCTGCCACTCACATCACCACTAATACAGCAGGGATTCCATTTTTATTCTTTCCTCTTAGTTTGTCAAAGTAATATTAAAGGAGCCATATATTGTACAAATTTTCATGTTCTTCTTCTTATTTAAGGGTCTGTTTTGAAAACTTTAAAATGTTCAAAAACACAGTGATCCACTTCTACTCTCCCTTGCTGGAGCACCACTATGCATACAGAGTGAAAACCAGCCTTTTTAGATAATATCTCTTTAAGGCCCCCCCCTCCCCTCCTCAAAAAGCCTGCATTGTTCTGATTGGTGAGCCATGTCACGCCTAAGTTAGCAACACCCACGTATAGCTATATACGAACACTGGCCAAAAACATCCTTGCAAGCCTCATACTTGGTGGTTGTGTGTAAGCAGGTGTAGGCAGTCAAATTCAGACATGTTACATGTTGATATAAACATGTTACAGAGCTCAATGACTGATCAAAAATGCAGTGTTCAGGGCAGTTCAGGACCTATGAATTTGTTTTACTGGATGGATTTTTATAGGCATGATGTAAAGTTGAAAAAGATTTATGATGTTCATTACAACATGTACAGCATACACATATTTCCCCCTTTTAAAGATAGGTTGAACAGCAAAGGAAAATATGTTGATTCCATGCTTAAATTTACAAAACTTCTACATAGCTGTACTTTTGCTCTGTTACATTATTACATGAAATGGCCAGCAGTGGAATTATTACCATAATTTTGCATGAACATGCTTTGTGCTGTGAACAATTGGACTAAAGTATACTGTACTGTATGTCTTTAAAAAAAATGTAGCTGTAGATAGGCATTGTAACTTTTCCCATTAGTTTTATCCATGAACTAAAGTCTTACATTAAGGTTACTGGTGTAGACCTTGTAAAGTAATAACAGCTGCTCAGTTGTACTAACGACCTTTTTTTTTAAGTGTTATATTTTTGTTTACCGTTTTCCCCTCCAGTTATAAAAATGACAACCACTATCTGTGTCCTTCAGCAATCCTAATGGGATCCACATTTTATCACACACTACAACATGCCTAGAATTAGTCATTTTATAGTAGAAGAAATGGCTCAGTTTAAAGGTTATGCTTTGCTAGGCCTCATTACGCCCATGTCTTTTTTTGTTTTTTTATTATTAATAATAAGTCCTTTGCACATCTTTAGTGTTGTTAGTGATTCGGCAGAAAAGGAAACTGTCTTTGCAGAATGAGTGGGAGTTTTGCTTTAAATTTAGTCCTAAAAGTGAGTCAGTATCTGCATGTTTCTATTTTCGCTTAAACCAAATAAAAAAAAGAAGAAGATGGAAAAAAAAATGTATTATAGAGGAGAATGTACCCTTTGTTATCTTTCTACCATTTGTTAGACTCGTATATAGTGTGGAATGAAATTAAAAATAAAAAAAAACACTTGTACATATCCACAGATAAAATGTGTAACTCACAGCTTTGTTGGCAGATGGATAGGATATAGATAACTGAAGTTTTATTGACTTTATTACCATTAAAATCATGATATCCCAGGACTCCAACTATTAATGTCAATATTACCTTGTGATAGGGGTGGGGGGNGGTGGGTGAAAAAACATAAAAAGTATCAACTTTTGAGGCTTTTCTTTTTCTTTTCCATTTAATAGCTGTTGTAGATTGGTGTGTGGCATATTGTGGAAAAGCAAGAGAACAGGGGACCAAAAGTTAATGCTAGTGAGATATATAGTCATACAGTTATGACCAGAAATGACATAAATCACTTATGCAGTTCCATAGTGTCAGACCACTCAGCGTCACATTCTCTCCTCCTTGTGTTAAACTGTCTGTTCCTCCTGGGGTTTGAATCATCCCTCATCAATTTTACATGCCCTCATTTCTGTCCCCAGTTATTTATAGGGCCCTATTATGAAAACCTTAACTTACTTTTTGATTACTGACTGCTTCCCCGGAGGCTTGTAGGTTTTGATGCATTATTGAGTAATCTGGAAGCCATAAATGACCGTTGGACATTAGAATTAAGGTTTGAGTACTTTGAATGTCCAATCGTTAGATCTAGGAAGCTTTTTCTCCTCATCGCTCTCTATAATTTCCCATAGAGATCCTGATCCAGAGACACAGACAGAAACTCAAACCAACTGAAGCTTCATTTTGCAGTGTAGCTCTGCATTTCTTTGGCTCAGTGGGGTTGGACTCCCAACAGGTCTGTCTGAAAAGGCTTGGTGTTATCCGCCTTTGGCCCTGCAGGCACCATAAAGAAACCTGAATTAAGGAAATGAAATGAGATAAATATTTACAAGATGTGTGCAAGTGAGAGAGGCTGAAGTGAGAGTGAAGGCACGGAAGAAGCAGAGAGGAAGAGTTGTGCATGACATCTGTTAAAGATTAATTGCAGCGGGTGATCCATGTTAAAAGGTTCCTCATAGTTCAGTCAAGTGTGTGTGTGCTGGATTGAAAGCAGATAGTGGTTTGTGGCGACATTTTCATCTCTGTGATTTCTGCGGTCCTATCATATATTCAGCTTATGAGTATTTCAGTGACCGTCACATTTTAGACATGAGTTAGTGAAAAATCAATCTCACTCTGATAAGTACGGCAGAGCCCTCAACCTCTGACTCACACGAATCCAGCAGTTTAGTCAGTGTATAATGTGAAATTCAAATGCACAATACTACAATTATCACAGCAATAGATTTTAATTTATATTTAACTATTCATGATGTTGTCATACAATATATGTTAATGATCAGTTGTGTTTAGTAGCATAAACCATCAAATCAGTTTCTAGCTTGTTTACTAAATTCAAAGTATTATTTGGTGCATATTAAAGTCCAGTAGATAATGGATTTTGAAGCCAATATTGATAATTTAAGAGTAAGAAAAAATCAATAATAATGTATCAGCCAATATTTGATTAACACATAAACACATAACATGTTTTTGGAAAAATGCATTGGGTTGATGTAAAACACTGCATTCTATAGTTTAATTTCTTTCTTTTTTTTTTTTTTATTGCAGTAAATACAGGCAATGGGATGATTTAAGTGGCACAAACTGACGGGAAGTTTAATTATTAAATAATATTTACACATAAAAACAAAACAAAAAAAACCCAGATTTAATCTACATAAAGTGCAGCATTACTGTGTGTACTGCAGTTTTCGTTTTTACATACTGTATCTCCAGACACACTCTGATAATAGTATACCATATCTTTGATAAGTAAATATCAGCCAATAAAATCCGCTTTCCGATGTGTCAGTTGGGATCTGGTGCATGTTCTGGCATTTTGATAATGCAGTGTCTACTAACCAAGTTTCTAACTGCTTCCATGGAAGAAGAGTTATTGCCTGTTAATTTCCTAAGTGAAATAGTGACTTAATCCTTTGAAATCACTTTCCCCTTTCGTTTCCCTTAAATAACTTTGAAGTTTAGATAAAAAGCCACATCTGTGTCACTAACACTTTGCTTAAAATTACCATCTTAAAATGATTGCACTTCCAGATCCAGTATGTTAAATTGAAGTGTATTTTGCATCATATTATGCTGACATGCAGAATAGAGAGTAATTTGTTTAATTTGTGTCTGGAGCCTTTGTATGTGTCTTTTGTTCTTGTATGTTAGATGCTTGTTAAATTCCGTGTGGTTGATGCTTTGCCTTTCTGTCCTCCCACGAGACTTAAAGGCAAGAGATTAGTGTGTGGCTGCTTGACTGTAGTCCGGGTTGACTGAGTTCTTTGATCCAGCCCCAGCAGATCTTCTCTGCTCAGCGTTCAGAGCTGCAGTATCCCTCATTCACATCAACAATCCCTTATTCACACCCAACCAAGACTAAGACTGATGCAAACACAACCCCCTTTCTCTCTAATCCACCATCTCCCCACCAAACTCCTAGTGGACTGTGCAAGCCTGTAAACACACAGGGCAAAGGCATAGATTCCCTTATCGCATTTATTCTTTATCTTATCACAACTCAAAGTATCTCAGAATTATGAAACTTTGCTTTAACATGTTAGCACAGCATTCTCTGCAGTAATCCATTATATGCCAGCTATCTCTAGCCAGCTTGCATTGGGCTTCTAATTAAATATTTGCTTGTTATTTATTGTTTATTGCATTAAAATATTAAAGTCAACTACTTGTTGATCTTTAGAAGAATAAATCAGTTATATTTTTTTATCCATTTATAACGGTAATATGGATGCAAAATCACCCCAAGGTTATGTTTTGGGTCATATTTGTCCATTTGTGTGTTTCACTTTAAAGATTTCAATCAAATTTGGCCAAGTGGGTCAAGGTAGAACTGATTGGATTTTTGTACATTGTGCCACCATGTGGGCATTTCTAAAGAACTGAACACTATGGTTTAATAATCTCTAGACTGTAAGCAAAACTGTAAGCAAACATTTTTCTTCCTTCCTGCATACAGACATTTACACATTAACAGATTTTGCACCATTCTGAAATTTTTGCAAACCTGTTTTTGAGGTGGTGTTATAGAAGAATTATAAATGTAAATGGTCATAACTTAGGCTGACTCACAAACAAAACATAATATTCTCAGTGTGTTAGTGTTGCATGACTGTGTATTTCTTTTTATGTAGATCTTGATTCTGATGCAGAGAAATATTCCTAAACATTTTCTATTATTAAAATAAAACATATTAAGACTTTTGTAAAGCATATTTGTAGTTCTCAGATATTAAATATTCAGCACACATTTATCCTATATGATGTTGTGGCCACTTTGGGCCATTTAGTGATTTCTTCCTACTCAATGAAACAATGAGAGGAGAAAAAAAAAAAGCCCCCCCCCCCTTGCTGGGAAATTCCAGGATGCTAATTATGAATCAGAATAAACCCTACCTGAGGTAATAAAGGGGAAAAGGATTTGATTTGCACATATTAATAACATACAAAAGAAGTAATCCTTAATTTTAAACTTGTTCTTCCTATTTATCCTAATTATAAAATCACATTTGAGCCATCCTGTGCTGCTGCACCTTTATGAGCACTCCTGATTGGTACATTGAGCAAGGCAATATCATCACATTTACTTCAAGCCAAGAACCCTTCAAATAAGGATTAATGGAACATGAAAAATTAACCAAAGAACCCTATTAACTATAAATTGTGTCACTATAGTGCAATAATGGAGCAAAGCTTTATTATTAGTGTGTGAGCTGTAGGAATACCTTAAGCTAGTCATCAGAAAATGATCAGTGGACATAACTGCAGAGCTTAGATTTGTTGAACAGGAACAGGCTCCTTTACAAAATAAAAATGCTTTCTATCTGAATGTGCCTGTAAATGGTGCAGTAGGTAATCCAGTCTATTAGACAACTCCAATATAATGTTACATCCAAATAAACAGAACTGTCACAGTCTACAAACAAGATATTTTAGCCACAATTTTATAGGTTTTGTTAGTATCTTGGTCTGAAAAGGCAAATGTGTTTTTCCAATTTGCCAATATACTAAATTTGTGGTTTGATTTTTGTTGCATCCTTCCTCCTAAAGCCTTTCATTCTGATTCAGCAGTGACTGGAATGTTGTGTTAGTGCTATTGTTCTTTTTTTTTTTTTTTTTTTTTATTAAATATATCCAGTTTTTAATTTTATTCCTGAGGGATGTTTACAACAAAATGAATTGTTCTCCTGAGGTTCATCCAAATCAAGTCAGTGGTTTTATTTTGGGGACAATGAAAATTAATTTAAAGCAGCATAAGAATGTTTCTGGTTCCTGAAATGTCAGGTTATAGGTTCAAATTCAAAACCGCTTCAGTCACTTTTGTTTTTGTACATGAAACATTCAGCTTTTCCAAAGTTGAATTTTTCACCTCAGCACTAACTTCCACACATATCACCAGCTTCAGAAACACAGAGACTTTACAGTAATTATTCATCTTTGACATTCAGTAGTACTTAACAAGTAAAACTTAGAAAACGCCCACAATTCATCGCTGGCATCAGATGGTAACATCAAAACAGGATCTCAGAGGTCCTCATTATATCTGACCCAGTTCTGTTCTGAAGTTTGAACTGGAATTACAATTGCTCATTTTGCCATAACAAGCATTGTAGTGGTTAGGAAAAGTAAATGGTTTGTTCAACAATGTGTCAGTAAAAATTTTGGTACTGATAACCTCCATATAGCAGGTAATGCCTGTTATGCTGCTACAAAGCTTAACGCTGAGTGCATGAGCCCTACTGTTTCAGAAGGAGTACTTTAGTTTGTGGACTGATTTGTAATTCCTATTATCCTTTGTACATAATATAATAGAAAGTATTATTAATTTATCTATGAATAAATTTCAACAAAGATTGAACTTGATACAAATCGCAAGATGTTGACCAGATTTGTCCCAATTAGCAATAACAGCTGGTTTAAAACTTGGCTTGAATGACCGGCTGACTGTCATATGTGAAATGTGGGTACTGTGGGTGCTGGCATTCATTGGCCAAAAATGTGAAAAATCTCTATAAACGCTGTAATATTGGTCAAGTGAATAGTGTGTAATTTTCGGCTCCACTCTACTCATCGATCATCACGCTGAATAACAAAAGGCTGAAATAGAAAATGGGTGGATGGACAAATTCTTCCCTAGCATCCTTTAAATATGTAATATGTTTTTTTCAACCTGGCCTATCAAAATTTATGCAATTTAATTTTCAAATAAACTCAACACAGCCATCATTGTAGCATCTCTGTTATGGCTTGAGCTGAAATTTTTCCAAGATTTTCTTTCTCTCCAAAACAGTGTACTAGATATGAATTTGCTCAGAAGTTCTGCTGAATCCTACAGTATTTCTCTCCACCATTATAAATATGTTTTTTTGTGTTTCTGTTATACAGTATAATCACAATCTTTGTACATTTTGCTGACAACACATTTTGTTGATCTTTGTATGGGGGAAAAAATACCATAACCTTTGAAAGCCATTGTTGCTTTCAAATCTAAATGGTTAGCTTTTCCAGGGTTGTGCAGATATACAGCTTTAATTTTAAATAAAAGTACCTCCTCCAGAATAAACCATTCAGTAACAATTTATAGATGTATTCCCTAAGTACCTTGAGAAGAGAAATTAAATGTTATATCATTGAGAGAGAACAGGATCCTCTTGTGTCCTGTCTGCGCAATGTCCCGGCTTCTCTAATTGAGTTTTGTGTCCTGTTTAATCAGGATTTCAGATCATTAAGTGACTATTTTGTCCTGTTGTGTCCATTTACTATTTATGGATTTAGCACCAGCAAACCTTCGTTTGACCGCCGACATCACTTGCATATCTTTAAATAAAAAAACAGCTTCATAAAAAGTTTATACATGAACCCTTAAAACCTCTCACAACAACCTAATTATATCATCGCAGTCTATGGGTGATGCAGTGGGTGGGCCATATAATCAATGCTGTGGTGTATTGTGTTATGTTTTTCTGTGGCACATTATCAATACACTGGCACCAAGTATTGCTGTTTAATAAAACATATGGTTTTAGTATTCATAAAACATGTGGTTATTTTTGCAGCAATTTGCTATTTTGAGATTTCTGTTAAATCTAAACTGGCCAAAATTGGAAAAAAAAAAAAAAAAAAAGTGAGCTGCCATGATGCATAGGTGCAGAATGTCCCTCTTTTAGTACATGAAATATAGAAAATACTGCATAACTGTGAAAATATTCTGCTTTCTGCTACATCATCCTGTTGTAGATTTCTAATTTCAAGCTTGCCATTTGCATCAGACAACAGTAAGAATCTGCACTTTCTGTGCATAGATATATATATATATGTGTGTGTGTGTGTATGTGTGTGTGTGTGTGTGTGTATAAATATTTTGCCATTTTATCAATATGATTTCATTTTTAGTTATGTGTATAATAGAATGTACCATTGATATTGTCTTGTAAAATATTAAGTATTACAGAATTGCCTGTAACACAATAATGATTCTCTGGTGTCTTTATAGTGTTAAATCATAAGTTACAGTGTGTCTTCATATCAGACAATCACTTATTTTTATTGTTTTGGACTAATCGACTATTTTATGACTGCATTCTGCTAAATGAACATACAGTATTCATACTCGGTACAGTATTTCATAAAATGGCACAAGCCGCTTACTGGTAGAGGACACACATTACACCAGACATGAAACAAACACAGAGGACAAGGCAGGACACAGTAACCATCTAATGATACAAGACCCTGATTACACAGGAGATGACACTAAATTACACCGGGCAGGATACAGGCGAGGACAAGCCATAAATTGATTTAACCCTTCCGGCCTCAATGATAAAGTTGAAACCTCCGTGACAATCTCATGTCCACTGTTAATGAAATCCAAAACCACGTAGACGCTCAGTTCCTGGAATTGTGCATGAATAAATAACATTTGTTTTGGTGTCCCTGCGTTATCTAAAGTGAATGTCAGGAAGACTTATTCTCTGAGGACGGAGGGAATGGGGTCTGTCCGGCAGTGCTTCAGCTTAGAGTTGGTGGCAGCTTCCATCATCTGGCACAGGCTGTAACCCGGTGTCACTTTTGTACTTGAGGATGGATGGCTGCATGTGGCCTGGACACTGTTAACTCCGTCCCACTGGTGAGTTTCAAGGAGAAGCTATAAGAGGTGTACCTTTCCACAAGCCACTGCTGCAAAAATGAGGGGAAATCCGAGGGCCTAGCTGCAACCTGATTCTTCTTTTCAATATATTTATTTCATTTCAACTTTGTGTCAGATATTGAAACCTATACAGTGCCAGAACTCACTTACGGAGAATCCTAGCCTCTGGATATTGAGTTTGCTCAGGCCACAGCTGAGAACTTTCCTTCTGTTGATACAGATGAAAAATGTTACGCTTCCCTCAGATCCTCACCACTGTTCCATTCCCTTTTGATTTTCATGCATCATTTAAAACTGACTGAATATGGTGACCATGAGGTTGGCGTAATTTTTATTTAAGCATTCGCTTAAGTCTTGACAGTTAGTAATTGGCACATCATACCTTGCATATAAATTGCAGTGGGAGAAATCTTCCACCACAGGAGTGCTGGAAGGAAAGGTGGTGATTGGGCTTTCTTTGCTGATTAAAATTATTCAGTTTTTCCAGCTTGAAGTACTTTTCTCTAGCATAATAATTTAGTTTGGTACTGCATCATTATTGTATTTATCACAAATCTTGCTGTTTATAAAGAGGCTTGTTGTGTTAAATATATGAATTATGATGTGTGATATCAGGGATGGAGAGCTTATCCACTGGACTATCTTGACACACTTTTGTACTCCACATTCACATGAACACGTTGTGGCTGGCTTATAATTTTTGTGTCTGTTTCTATTTTCTTTTCTTTTATTTTTTTTTTTGTTGTTGTTGTTGTTCAGTGTAGCAAACAGTTTGCAATTTAACATTGAATTCTGCTTTCCACTACCACATGTGTGTCACACAATGAGGTGAAAATATTGCAGGATGCAGTGGTGCCTGCAGAAAATATTTAGTGGGGGACCAGATGGGGCTAGTGAAAATTTTTGATTGGCACACTAAAAAGGCTATAGAGCATAGAGGAGTTATGCAAGTTAGTAATAATAAAAAAAAGAAAAGTAAAGACAATGTATTATAGTGTACAGTAAATTGCATACTATTTAATTACTTGACCGATGATTTGAGTATTATAATCTGATATTCACAGGAGATCAGTTAAAGAATCACAATGCAATTCTAAGTCATACAGGCAGTCATATTTTAAAGAAGATTGCTGTTTATTTTATGTATTGTTTCATAGTATGTAGTTATTACTTTTTCTGTACAAAATTCTGGTTGAAAATGACTAAACAATTCCCCTTACAGGGATTATGCCATTTTCAAGATGGTCTTCAAAATTCAAATAAGGAGCTGGTGAATAAGAAGTGTGTTTAAGCTTGTCAAAAAGCAAGGGAACTGTGTGTTCTTATAAACGTGTCTTGTAACACAGTGGCCAGGATCTCTAGTTCTGAAGGGCTAATCAGTGGAGGTACCATGCTAAAATTGTGCCATTGGCAGGATACGTCCATAACTTTATGGTGAAAACTGACAGAAGTGGTTTAAATCTTTTATGAAGTCTATCTGGATATAATACTCACTGCTGATATGAACACTGGACAAGTTATCAGTTATAATCTTTCCTCCTTTCAATAGTGGCTGTGAAGTTTTTCCCCTTCATTTTGACTTTGTTATTAAAAATTGGAGCCAAGATCCACAGTCCTCATTATGTGCAAAAATGGTTTCCAGGTTTCATCTAAAGCTAATATTAAGCTTCAGCTAACTGACATTGCTGAGCACACATATGGACAAAAAAAATAAAATTAAAATAAAAAAAAAAAAAAAAAAAATAATAATAATAGGCTTCCATTGTACTATGAAGTAATTTGTCAATAATGTAATGGCATAGAATTGACAGGGTACAGTAAATTTCAGCAATTGTCAGTATGGAAATAAACTATATTTGATGCAAAGAAATAAAATAGAGAAATTAATACTACAGGCTCTGTTCTCCACTGAGCACCTCCGTATCATCAGTCAGGTGCAGAAACACTCTGCAGGATGGACGAGTCTGACAAACCTCTGCACGGAAGCTTTCACGGGGAGAAGCGCCAGGCTAATACAGAGCTGCTTATACATGAGGTCACAGTAATGCAATGGTGTGTGCAGCCAATTTGCTTTTTGTTACCTCAATGGCGGTGAATATCATCCATGGGACGAAATCACTTTGATGTTGGGAGCTTTGCTAATTGACTTCCCGATGCCACTCAGCACTGAACTCTGTGTCACATCTTGAAGACAGACACGGAGGCTTTTATCAGTATAATTAACTAAATAGACATGAGGAAGCTCTGAGTTTAGTTATAAAACCAAATCTAAGGGTTGATTAATTTGGTAGCTGCTCTACCAGCTACTTGTTAGAGTATTTAACTATTCAGTGTAAATTAAATTATGGCTTTTGTCATTCAAGCTTTGATGAACTATTAGTACAAAGTCATTAGATTGGATGCCTTGTTTTATTGTCAGTCAGCATTGCTTATGAGGTGTCTCATTATTGTTTACAAGCATAATTACTGCAGTTATTTTTCCTCTAATGTCAGATTTTGAAATGGGCATTTGTGAATTTCAGAAGTATTGATATTGTGATAGAATGTACTAATTCAGGATTTCAAGTCTTAATATGCATGGGAATCATGACATGCTAAACCATGAGGCCAAATAGCATATAATGGCCCCATTTACACCTTGATTTGAAATGGAATCTGTACTCAAATATTTTATCCATATTAGGAAAAACACAGCTTAGTGGCTGAATTATTCAAAATTTTCACAGTTCACATTGTTACATGATCATTATACAATAGACCTGTATGTTGTACAGGCATGTTTAATAATGGTGCAGTTTTCTACAAGTTTGACTCTATATAGCACTGACAAAAGTATTGCCCCTGTATTTTTGTGTAAACTTTTCTTTCTGAATTAAAATACCACTCCAAACACAACAAAAATTATTTTTTTAGTGTGTTAGAGTAAGTACAATTGGGAAAAAAAAAAAAAAAGAAGCCAGTTCTTAATAATGTTAAGTAGGAAGACACTTTTGATATATTGTTAAGATTTGAAGAAGAATACCAGTATTATTAGTAGAGATCAAACAGTAAGTTAGAACATCTTCTTTGAGGTAGGGCAGAGCAAATGGTTTTCAAGTGTTTTCACTGACTTGTAGAAATATTGTAGTCATTTTACCTATTCTGAAATCTAAATTTAAGTCTAAAGAATAGTTGAATATTCTGAACGAATACTCAACTACTTGTAAAACACCAATGAATGAATTTTGTAATGTTTGGAGTGATACTTTGGTAAAGTTTACACAAAAATATAGCGGGGTGTAATACTTTTGGTCAGTGCTGTATTTCAGATTTCTTTGTTAACAGACAAGGCTCAGCCACTGTCACACTGTAAAGGACAACCGTACGGAAAGAGGAAAACTGGTTTGTTAATAATCTTTAGTCACAAATGAATGGGTAGTTCCAGGCATGCTAAAGCATAGTAGCTATTACTCATTACAAAGATAATGTTAAATAGTTGCATTAATACATACAGTGGTAAATATATAACATTGTCATGCACAATTCAGGATAAAGGATAAAGAATGAATAAACCTGTAAATTTCATTTCGTTACTTCTTGCCTTCAGAGCAATACCTCAAGTTAAAGATTATTGAAGTTTACTGTTTCACTCTTAAGAAAATCTAGTTTTAACCACAGCTTAAATACACAGTAGATATTTATGCTATACCAAAATTCACTTTAGGTTTAATTCATTTCAGGGATTTAAGTATTCTCCACTGAAACAAAACCACTGGTGTTTGCCTTATTACAGGATTTGTGTGTTACTAGAATTAATATGATTATAATGCTAACAATAACTGTGTTAATAAGGTTACTGTTAAAGCACTGATCATCTGTATAACTCCCTCAGTATCTGAGCAAAGCTGATATATGTTTCTAAGATGTTTACATAATGTGATGACGAATAACAGAGCTAAATAATTCAAGTTGCCCAAAGTTTATATTCAATTCAGTAGAATAATTCTGTTTAATATCAGGCTGCTTTATGATGTTTCAAACACACTTTGTAGATGAAGATGACTGTCTTTATTTGCTTTGATAAAATTATATGGGGCAAAACTACATTCCCTTTGTCCTGTGCTATGTATAATTTACAATATTTACAACTATGTTTACGCAAAGTTGATGCATGCTGCTGATTTATGTGTCTTGGGGATGAATATTTCATAATGAAGTACAAGTTATTTGCTGTTTATTTTATTTATTTTTTCTTACAAACACACATTGCGTTTTATGTTTCCTGTTAGTGCTGACAACTTGTTATCAGTTCTGAGCTGTCACTCGGCCCAGAGGTCGGTTAAGCATCCAGCAGAGCCGCAGTAAGTAAGATCATGACCCCATAAAACTGCAGGTGTGTCAGTCACCCTCAGAAAATTTGTTGTTGGTTTCTGTCCTAGTCTGAGCCTCTCAGTGGACTTTCAAACCCATTTAAAGTTCTCTGCTTTAGCCTTAACAAGTCTTGCTCTTGATCCTGTCTTATGTTGCCCTCTCAGTATCTGAGCTTTGTCATTCAGTAAGGGAATTTATCAATACTCCAGTCCAGAATGACATACAATGAGCACAACAAAATTCTTCAAGCATCAGTATGTAGCTTTAAAAACTGAAAACTGCAACATCAAAAAAAAAAAAAAAANAAAAAAAAAAAAAAAGAAAAAAGGAAAATAAGAACATTGCCCCTATCAGCAGTCAGAACAACAACCAGCAGGTCAGTGTTGTGTCTGTGTTGAGGGCTGTGCAGGTTATGACTGTTGGTTCAGGTAAGGGATGAGTGGAGGAGTGGAGGTCAGGAGGCAATGTACAGTTGAAAAAGAGTTTTCAGCCAATTTTAGAAAATAGAATCTGCAGTTTGGACTGAGAAGGAAAGATTTCACTACTGTGGTTCCAGAGTGGAGAAAAGTCTGTATTGGAAAAATCAACAAGCATGTTATCACAAGGAGGGAGAGATGACCCATGGTACCTGAGTGCAAGGAACAGACCGGAGTGCAGGTTTGAATAATGATCAGAACGTATAAGTTGTTTCAGTGTTTTTATTTACTCTTAGTGTTTCACCCTGAACAAAAACACTGAAACAACTATAATGCAATCAAAGCAAAAACTCCACAATCCAATACAAATGTTACATTTACATCATAGGCCAATGCTCAATTCAGATTATTTTTGCTGAGATTCAATTTTTCTGTCTTGAAGATTCCCATTCGTGTTTGTAAGTGACGTGTATCTGACACCAGTGTGAACACAGCTCTGCCCTAAAATGCCACGTATGTGCACATTTAGCAAAAAAAAAATGTGATTTGCATGTGCTCTTGGCTAACAACAACAAAAAAAAAAAAAAAAAAAANAAAAAAAAAAAAAAAAAAACAGAATTTGTGTGACAGTCAAATCATGAAAATGGAACCCTCTTCCAAAATGCTCAGTTGTAATTTGTTCCCTCCAGCTTAGCTTGGATGGAAGCTTCTCCATACATATGTAATAAATTTGCAATCTCCTTGTCTCCCCGCTGACCCCTGTCTCTCTCATCTTTATTTTTACTGTGAGGTGCCAACACCAGATGACAACGGCAGAAAACTGAGATGTCAAAAAAAACAAAAAACAAAACATGAATTCTGATCTGACTGTTCACACAGCAGTCACATAGCCAGAGATGAGATAAGAATCACATGCATATGTGTAGCCCATATCCAATATGAAAAAATCTGATTTGGTTTGTTCTCACTGCTTAGAAAAAAATCTGATCTGTGTTACAGAGGCAAAAAAAAAAAAAAAAAAAAAAAGATTCAGGCCACTTTAGCCTGTAATGTGACAAAGTAACAAAGTACAGCCTCAAAAATTAATAAAAGATAATCCAGTACAGCGGGTCTGTAAATTACAATCTCTGGTGACCAGAATAATGTGCAGACGCGTTGTATTTGATTACCTTATATTACATGTGTCACTGTAACTGAGTCCATCACATACTGTATCTTTACTTTGGTTACTTAGGGAGTTATTAACTAAGCCTATTCTAAATTGCTGTCGGAGCTGCTTAATTTTATTTTGCCTCATGTGTTCGTTTTGAACGGGTATTTACTGACACTGATGTGAATGAGCACAGCTGCAGTTGAGTTAATTTGAATCACTGCCACTAATAATGAACCGATGCTGGGCTCTTTAAGACACATTTTACACGTCTTCAAATCAATGAAGCGGAAAAGAAAGTGTTTTCTGCTAGAGAACGTTAAATATTGGCTGAAGACACTGCTTTGGAACTACAGTCACACACTCCTGCAAGAAGGAAGGCTACTGTATCTGACAGGAATTATTACTTTAATATTGCTGCTGTCAACTCAACAAAAAGCAATGTAATTGAATTTAAAATATCTACTTCAATTAAGAAAGAGGAAGGTTTTAGGTGGTTCTTTTTTTTTCATTCATTTGACAAGATTGTTGCTGTGACCAGACTAAAATGTAATCCAGTATTTAAATATTTATTTGGCTGCTTCAATCGTAAAATACTGCAATGGACCAGCAGTTAGCGATGAAATGCCCAAAATAAACTAATTCAAGTGTAATTCAATAATTGTGAGCATTTTGGCCTGTGTTTTGGTGCACTTAGTGCAAATTTTACACCTGCTTTCCCCAGCTGTTAAATAACAGACGCAATTGCCTCTGCTGGAGCAGTCAATCAACAATGATAAATCACTTGCATTGTGATTTGTATGAATTTCCATTTCCTGCATGTTTTGCTGTCCTACATAGGAACACCCTAAAATACATGTATGCATTAATCCAAACATAAAGTTTGTGCAGTTTATTTGTCATTTTGCTGGTGTTAAAACTTAGGGCAGTTCCATAGTAAATATGGAGAAATACACCTCAAAAAAAAAAAAAAAAAAAAGGGTGTACAGTCTTAGCAAATAACCACCAAGGTGGACAGGTTTTAATTTTTCACATAAGTACAAGCTACAGTATATGCAAACATGACTGGCTGAACAGAAATATCCAATAAAAACTGTTGACTTTGTAAATGGAAGTGAACAAGTTAACAGCATAGAAAGGGGGAATACATGTCCTCTCCCAGTTATTGTATGTGATTATTTTAAATTTTGTAAATATTAAAAGTAGATCTTAAATGTCTTTCATTTATCATCTGTCAATATTTATAGTACCTAGAGATGAAAACCTATGTCCCCCATAAATCTGCAGTGCGACCTTGTACTGGAGCAGAACGTTGTCCATTTCTCACTGGAAAAGTAAAGTGTGAGAATATGTTCTACTTCTCTGATGCCTAAAATTCTTCAAGCCTCATTAACTACCACAACAAGCCAACCAGCTGCTGTGAATTGTTTGTTGCATTTGCTTGAGCCGAGGAAATGCTCTCTACCCCATGGAGGCAGACAAAGTCCCTGCTGCAGCGAGCAATCACTGATGCAGATGAGAACAGGGAAAGTTTGATGTTTGTTGTGTGGCAAAGTTTAGGGTTTAACAGTGTGTGCAGGAGGTGAATATATGATGTATGATCTGTTTCATCTGAGCTGAATCTTTAGATTTTTCATAGTTATGTAAGAGCGATGAAAACAGAACATGTTTTAGGTCATTCTCATATTGATTTCTACCAAAGAGTTTCCCCCCTGTTAGCAGTTGCCAGCCTTATCTCTTGATTTCAGGATTTCATTCTTGGATAGAAACAATAACTGGACTTTTCAAAACTACTAAACAACTACCGCTGTCTGGCAATCAAAAGAAAAAAAAAAATCAATTTCTTACCTCCTGTTTTTATAGTGTCAAAACAANGTTTTTTTTTTTTTTGTTTGTTTTGTTTTGTTTTTTTTTGTGCCCTAAACTACTTAAATCATGACTACAACTGAATGCACATTCTAGTTTTCTTTTCTGTGTAGGCGGATTGATGCATTTTTGCTGTTATCCAGTGGGTTTTGTTAGGAGATTGGTGAGAAGTCATGAAAATAGGATTCGATGGTGCTGCAGGAATGAGAAATGGTCTGCATGGATAAGATGTAATGCACAAGAAAAATGAAACTCACCAAAGGTTAAACAGTCCAAAGAAATGTCATCAAAATGCCACTTAAACGTGATTTGGCCTTTTGGATTCTTTCATTGCATCAAACTGTGTGCCAGCATCGTGGACTGAATATGAAAGTGCAGGACGCTTTTGAGAAAAGGTCAATCAGGAACTGTTTTGAAATGAAACCTGAACTTGATAATTAATTTCAGGTAATACAATGCACGCAGTTGTAGGCATTTTAATTTGATAAAGACCTGAAGCTTTAATCTGTGATTGAAATTAACTGAATATCATTGGGAAAATTCTGGAAAATCCATGAAGTGCTTAAGGGTTAAAATGCAAATGACTACAAAATAATTCCTGATAGTCTTCACTACTCCTCTTCATTGCTAATCTATTAAAACACAACAGTGATGTATTTAGGGGTTCTGGGCACTTGCAGCGAAGCAACATACTGAGAGACAGGAAATAACTGCTTGATTCCTATGAGATTGTGCTTTTTTCTGCAATAAATTTTATATTGTTAAAAAAAAGTAGCGATCTTAATGCAAATACCTGCCAAATCTTTGAACCCAACGGGTTCTCAGATTGTACTAGCTGATCTCATTAGTTGTTCCCAGCATCTACTCCACTGATGTTCTAACATTCAGCATAGTCCTCACTAATAGTTGATGCCCAGAGTTCCTCTCTAGCCTGCAGCCATGTTGGCTACCACCTTCATTTTCCCTCAGATACCAGACACAAGCTTCACCAGGAGTGGAGGATTTCACTGTTTTATACTTGAGCTTCAGGCTGATGGGCCTTATTCCTAATAAATAGGAGGATCAAACTGCCATAATGCAGTCAGACAGCATCTTGGAAGACAAAAGGGTTTTTATAACCTTATTTTCTCATGTTTGGTAAAATTTGTTGAATGATTGTAATTCTGTTGTGTAATGTATAGTGCTGATTAAAGACTCATTCTTCTCACTTATTTCCTGATCTGCATGACTGTCCATTTGATGGACTCTGTGAGATAGTGAAGGTGCACAGTTTGCTGCAATGAGTCATCATGGCAGACATTATGGTTGTGAAGCAGTTGTGAAGGGGTTGAAGGTCATTTGATTATGTATGTCAGCACAGGAATTTCGTGTACTGATTTCAAGATCAAACTGACCTTAACATTTCACATGCTTTTATATACTGGCTGAATATGATTCTGTATCGAGCAGTTAAACAGAAACTTAGGAATACAATGTCAGAGTTTCTTCACAGTTAGCTGTGATAATAGTATGAACTGTCACATCCTGCATAATCTCAACTTAATCCTCAGTATGTGATGCAATTTTCTGTCACTAAAAGATCTCCTGACATTATCAGTTGACAACACGGTGGCAACTGCTGCTTATTTTTCATGTTCATGACAAAACATGCGCATGACTTACATGATTTTATACTCTGATTTCACAGGTGTGCTGCAGCAAGTTTATCTGTAAGATTGATTTGTTTGCTCACTTTTCAGCAAGACTTTGTAAGAATCTTGTGCACAAATACTCTGTTCTGAGCTGCTCGGAATGATCCAACAATTCCTCTGACTTATTAGTCTGAAAAAATGAAAGACAGCGAAAAAAAATGACAGAGCCTCAGTTTCCATTAACTCTAAATCACTTTCCACCCAGAGCAACAGTGCACAAAGGTAATTAATTTTCTCAAGGACAATTATTTCAGTGCTTTGAGATAATGACAGGAACTCCTCAAACTTCAGTCATGTTAGGTGGGTGGTTATAAAGGGAAAATTATCCCCAAAGGCCTGATTTAGATTCTCAACCAGAATCACATCATCTGTGGTGGAAAAAATAAAATAAATAAATAAAATTAAAAAAAAGATAAATTAAAAAAAATCCACAAGTCACCTTATATTTATTTTATATGAGTCACTCTATTCACAGTATATAACAAATGTAGACACAAGTAATTAATCATTGCTGCTAGAGGAATAGTTGCAATAGTTAGTGGCTCACATGGTGTTTGAATGTGTTGTGTTGGTACCTAATAAACTGCAACGTTCAGTACAAATATCTTCAGAATTCTGTGGTTGCAGATGGGGCTACAACTATTATCCATTGTTATTGTCAGTGTTGAATCCTCTATTGGTTTGCGCCATTGTTGACTCATTGTCAGATATTCAGATCTACTTCCTCTCTCTGTTTTCGTAAATCAGCAGCTCACAGTAGGATCAGCCTTCAGGCAAACCTGAAAACAGAGAAGTTTTGAAATGTAGTCGTGCAACAGACCCACTGTGCTAAATTATTTATATTTTGATAAACACTGTCCAATGCTGACTACCAAAATGTTTAAGGTATTATTAACTGTAGTACCATTATAACATCAAATTTTTACCACATTATGTCTGCTATTTATCAGTTTTCATGTCAGTGTCTGGGGAAAAAAACTTAAAGTCTTCAGACCATTTTCAGTGGATATCATTGTCACATCCATGGTGATCATTGATATTGATGGTGATAATGGTTAGGTTTTTTTTGTAGACGGAGGCATGCATCATACCTGCAGTGCAGTGGTAATGAGCTGGGTTTGTGGGAAATACATTATCAGTAGGTGTATATAAGGAGCTGGCATCAATCATGGCCTGTCAAATCAGTTTCCCTCCATGTCTTTGAAAAGCAAGGCACTCCCCTGTGTGGCCTACCATCAGTTTTGTAATGGAGAGGAGAGTTAAGACTGACTTCTCCCAAGAGAAAACCAATGTCCTTGTCCGGAAGGTGCAGAGTTGCAAGGCACAAATAAATGGCACCTCAGATTTGCTGCCAAGGGCAGACAATGTCCCATTTTAATTTTAATTCACTTTTCTGAAGATAGTGAAATCCCTGTCACTATGTTTTCCATGTGTAATGATGTGCACCAGTGGTTGTATTCTGAACATTGGCTCACCCAGTTACCTAATATAAAAAACTCATTTCCATTATTTTTCTAGATGCCTGTAGTTTTGTGATTAATGTTTGCATTCATGCAGATTTGGATAATTGTGTTGCTGTTCCTCATTCTTTTTTTTTTTTTCCCCACCACTGTCAATATTAAGCAAAACAATTACACCCACAATTTTTCTAAAATGCAGACAGTTGCTGCAAACCTGCATTTTTGAAAGGGTACAGCAGCAGGATTGGTGGTACTGGCTGAGTTTGTGAGTTTGGGTCACTTCCATCCAAACATATTTTCCTATTTACTCCTGGCGGTATCCAGACATGCTGACAGTTTGGGTTTTATTTGCCCAGGTTTTCAGATATCTGCCTCATCAAAACTGTAAAAGGTAAATTATGGTACGTCTAAAAACTGCTTTTGAGAAATGTTGATGCTGCGATGGTCAAAGAACACTGAGGACCACTTTTTTTGTGATTTGCCTAATATGACAAGAGTAGTTGATTCTAGAGAAATTTTTGTATTTATTTATTTATTTTTCAATAGGGGCAGAAAATTTGTCATTATCTCTAATAATCATTTTCCTCTTGATTGCCAAATCACATTATCACATTATGGCAAAACAATTCTTGTAATAGAAAATAATTATTTTTCAATGATGTTAGCAAATGTCAAGTCATGTTTGTGAAACATGACTTAACACTTTTTTCAGACTGCTGAAGTTTTAAGACAATGTAATTATGATCACACTATATCATTTGACATCCTGAATAAGAGAAGAGAGTCAGCCTATAACCTGTCAACATGTTGTGGGGTCCACAGACAGTGTGAAAACCCCACAGACCATGCACTCTCCTGCTCCTCTCACTGTCACACAGGCAGCTGATGGGTGCCAGGAGTGATTAATGTGGGATGGGATTGCCTCTCTCTTTGAGGGACTTTCTGCCAGAAAAGTGGAGACCCCGCCTGTTGGTTTTGACACAGATCAGGGAAAGTTTCAAACTAGAAGACTATGTAGGTTTGCATGGTCTCAGCCTGTCAAAGCACTTAGACATTCTTCATTCAGTGTGTCGTGTTTGTTTTGATTGTTTCTTAACAAACCATTTTTCCCAATATTTTTACTTCTTTTAGGGCTACTGTCTGTTATTATTATTTTTTTTTTATGAGGTGGTGAGAATATGTTGACATCCTGATTGGATTTGACAGTTTGACAGCAGAGCTTCAGCAATTCTTAATCGTGCACTGCAAAGAAACAAAAACAATCACAGAAATGCAATGATGGCATAAACATGCAATAAAAGTTAGTACTGCAAAGTGTAATATACTTGGGAAAGCTTATATACTACAGAAACCCATGAATATATTGATATTTTAGAATATATTGATATTGTAGATATCTGACACTTATGGAGGACAAAGAGAAGGTTTTTTTTTTTTTTTGATGAGAATGAACACTATGTTGAAGTGAAAGCTAATCAAGAAGAGTACCTCGGTCTTTCTCCTCTCCTGCTTCTCTTTCTGTATTTTTGCACTGCCATTCATTTAAAAAATCCAGTCAGCTAGTCTAAAATTTCCATTCCCCTCTCTGACACGTGAACCAATCAGAAACAAGTATGCTCAGTTAACCCAGTTAGCTGCGTCTTCAACTTTTAATGGTGATTCAGACCATCAGTACCCCTAAAAACAGAAAGAAAAAAAAAATAAAAATAAATATTTATAATCTATACTGTATATGATAACTGATTAGAATGATCTAAATATTCTGGTCTAAATATTCCTGCACATTTGGAATACCTACACATGTATTTTCTCTTATATTGGCTGATTAGACTTCTTCTCAGGACTGAGCGGGCATGACATTTGCCCGACTTTTTTTGAAAGGCTTTTCAAGGCGCCTTTATGATTCTTATTAGTATTATATGGAGTTTGACCTCATGAAATACCAAGCACAGCTCCATCCAACTTCAGCTTGCCAGCTAATCTTAGTTTCTCAGTCCTTTGAAATTCTGGTACAGGTCGGTATTGATATTACCCAGCATTCCCTGCTTTCAGAGATTCTGTTTATATACAGTACAACTTTTTTATATCTGACAGACTCTCAGCGTTTCTGCCAAAACATGCATAAAAACAAAAAGATGGAACAAATAAGGTCTTATTGATTTATTTCTATGATTTGTCCTGTCAATGAGACATATTTTTTCCTCTGCTATGAGGGTATTATGGTTCTGAGGGGGGATATAAATTTGGAGTACAAAGAATCAGGCTTTAATGACAGCAGTTCTTCATGTGAGAAATGACAACGTCTGCCTGCCTACAATGATTGTACCGCAGTGTGGATATCCATGTATAGCGCCAGTAACTGTAGTAATCTTGTATACATTACAGCACAGTATGATGCACTTCTTTCCCCACTGAGCAACAGTATCATTCATTCCTTTGAATTACTAATAGATTTGGCAAAGTGCATATTTGATTACATGTCTTCATTACAATTTATTGGATACAAATCATCTTGCAGCTAACTTACTAGTCTGCAGAAAATTCTGGCATCAATAACCACTCATCCTTTATTTACAGAGCCAGATGGTTAGTTTGGACACCATCAAGCATCTTTTAATACAACAGATGTTGAATTGTAAATTTCTTCTGTTTTGGCTTGGTGGCTCTATGCCATTATGTCTAAAAGTCCATTATCCAAGGCAAATATGCGACCCCTCCCTCTCGCTGCTGCTATCAGAGAGCATCAAGTGCAGCCCAGAGTTATTTCTCTAAGAACAGAAAACAGGCTTCTTCTCAATTCAGCATGTCAGCTCTCTGCATAAACGTTTTCTACACTCAACCTTTATCCCAGTGATTTCAGCAGAGATTCACTGAGCTGTCAGAAAACAATTGCTCTTTGTAAAAGGCAGTGGCTGCTGCAGCTTTAATTTTAAAGATGTTTTAAACAAGCTGCCACTGTATGATTGATGGGCTGTGGGAAATCTGCCTCCCTTTGCTCTGTATCCTACAGCAGAGGCCTTTAATTATAAGACCTGTGTATTGATGCTGTCAGCTCCAGTGTGATATGCATCACGCATGTAGGAAGACTTTTTTTTTTTTTTTTTTNTTTTTTTTTTTTTTTTACCACCTGGTAGCCCCTGCACAGCATCGCTGCCATCAGTTCATAAATGCAGTGTCATCAAAATAAAGTGATATTGCCTATGGATGAAGGCTTTTGTTATTCATGTATTCACTAATCTGTTTACTCTCACTTATGGTTTAACGTGACTTTGATTGTGATTGATGAACAATCATGCATAAACTGACCTACCATTTCAATCAATTTCTACTCTCTTTGTTCTGATTTTCAAAGCAATGGACAGATTATTAGGTAGGCATAAGTCCATATAATATCCTGCTGTCCTTTCTTTTCAAAGAAAAAGAAATGTTTAATTACAGGGACAGCACATATGTAGTTTTGTTTTTATTATTGTTTTCTGTCAAATGTCAAAGTTTAGGATCTTTGTTATCTGTTCATTTTTTTTTTTAAATCCAGGTTTCAAATGCCAATAAAGCCACTGAATTTAAAAAAAAAAAAAAANTTAAAAAAAAAAAAAAAGAAAAGAAAAAAAAGAAATTTTTGAAGCTGTAAGTCAAATGACTTCAGCGTACAGTAAAAGAGGACTTCACCAGTGTTACATGAAATTCAGTAAATTGACCATGGGGACCACCATTAAACCTGAAAACTGTATAAAGTTTTTCTGAGAGGAAGATATGCAAAGTCAACCTCATGTTATTATCATGGATGGTCACTGAGATTGGTATATCAATTTTGAACATATTGAAAAAGGGAAAAATAACACTCTCAAGAAATAATTAAAAAAAAATAAAATAAATAAATTCTGGATCAGCTTCTGGATCCAGATCTATACCAACCATGCAACCATGGGTTCTTCCTTGGGCCATGCCCCATCCTTCCATCAAGCTTTGTCACAGTCAGTCCAGAAAGTTTTAGTAATTTCCAACAAACAACCAAACCAACAAACAGACTCGGGTGAAAACATAACCTGCTTGGCCAAGGTAAAGATTTCATAGCAATTAGACATTGCTTGACACCTAATGAAGAAACATGGCAGTATACACAATATTGCATTTCCACATTATACATACTGTATAAAAATAGCTAGGTTGGTGGTTGGTAGGTTTAGTTCAGAACATAATGCATGCTCTTGTTTTTCATTTTCAAACCTTAAAGGACTGAAGAGTGACACCTGTCACTTCAACAGTGCGTAAAGGTGGGCTAAGTAGAAGAAGGAAGGTGTGCAACTCCTTGTTGCCCTGTACTGTCAGCTTAACCCCCACTCCCATCACCAAAAATATCTGTATCACACATTCAAACACACACACACACACACACACACACACACCATACAAAAGTGATTTCTTAACCATAACCATCCACCACCTCCATGCACCACTCACACCACCACTCAACAGGTCTGCTGTACAACTCTAAATCATACCAGAGAGTGAAAATTACCCAGATATCACAACCGTGAGCCGGTGTGATCGCCTCCGCGGCTGACATGAGCCATAAGGAGGAGCAGCCCGACAAGACATTGACATTTTATCACTGAACTGGGATTACAATAGGCACTTTTCTTTGACACTTTGACATTCTCTGAGATTTTCGCTTCATGGATGGGAGATACCAACAAAGGCAGTAAAACGTGAGTCTCCAGGGTAAAACATGAGAGCTGACAGGTATTGCATCACTGAACACACTCCATTAGGAACAAACAAGATAGCATAAATGTGTTTTGGGTCGATGAAGCATAAGTGGATCGAATTTGTGAGCAAAATGTTAGTAGAAGAAAATAGAATTGTGATCAAACTATGTTGTACAAAAAAAAAAAAAAGAAAGAAAAATTAAACAGTACATAAAGATCTGGATGCATACACGCCAGAAAATGTAAAATTATAAAGTTAGAAATTCAAGAAAAAAACAAAGGGAAATTGTGGTTTAAGAAAGTTTTTTTAAATGTGTGCTGATTTTGCTTCTGTTTTTTTTTTTTTGTTTTGTTTTGTTTGTNAAAAAAAAAAAAAAAAGAAAAAAACACTGTCTGAGTTTATGTCTAGCTCTGAGTCTCTGTAAAATGTATGTAAATAAGATTTGAGTATGTGCCAATTTTTTTTTCCCAAAATTATGTTAGTGGCATTAAAAAGGAGTGAATTAATTCATTGTAGATGTTATTTCTTATGCTGTACTTGAATACTCTTTAGATGGCTGGAAAATTCTACACCCCAAATGATATATACTCAGTAAGTAAGAGTGTGGTGAGACATTTTCTTTCAGTCACTTTCCACAGTCTGACCAGGTTTGCTTCTTTGATCCCATTGGCTGAACAGCGTCAGTGCAAGACCTGACATCACTAAAATCACTTAGAACAAAGAGAATGACAGAACCCCAGCATTGGTACTGATGCAGCCATTTTGGAGAGCACAGCAGTGATCTCCTCCTGTGGCCTTTATGATTCTTTACTCGGCTGTGACACACTTTTCACTGAACAGCTAAAACTCTTTCTTTTAACTCTCTGAGAGGTTGTAATGGTGTTCAGCACCTCTGGTGAACGTCTGATCTTTCTTTAGATTGTTCTTTTGTTGAGGTGGTAATTCTCTGCTGCTGCTGAATAGTAGGATCTGAAGCACTTATCTTTGCCCTAGTTTCTGCTGAGGTCTTGTCTGTTACTTTTATAAATGCCCTTTTGTCCTCAGAAATGTTAAAGTTGGTGTATTTTATTGGCATTTGTGATTCAGTGCAATAACCACATTAAACAAATCATAATTGAGCTCCCGTGAAGATGCTTTCCACTAATAAGTCACAGAGAAGTGACTCAAAATAGATTTTTCTAAATATTTAACAAATCCATTTTTCATCTGAATTTTAAGTCTGATTTCTTTTTTTATGCGATAAAGTGATTATTTAGGTCATAATATGTATATACATATGAACATTTCATTGGTGGCACATACTGTTGCTATTTTATGGTCTCTGCTTTAGTGGCAAGTAGAATACAGTGACACAAAGTATAATTAACTCTTCAGTGTTAAAGACATTATGCTTTTTGTTATTTGACTTCATTTTTGATAATGTTAAATAGCAGAGACAATATGCTAAACATTGTCAAAGTTGCAAACTTTGAGATTCACACCTATAGAAATGCATCCAGTAACGCAAACCCTGAGGTCCTGAACTGCTCTTAATGCTTTGTTTTTGATTAGTTCTTTATTTCCGTAACATGCTGATGTCAACATGTAACATGATTGAATTTATCTGCCAAATTAGAATTTACCCAAAAAGTATGAGGCTAGTAAGTGAGTGTTTGGCCAGCATTCATGTTTCATGGTTTGTGGGTGTTGCCAAGTCAGGCCTGAAATAGCTGGCCAATCGGAACAGAGTAGGCTTTCGGGAGGGGGCCTTAAAGACACGGTACAAAACAATGTGTTTTCACTCTGTGTGCACATCAAGGCAGCTTACAAGGGTTTTTGCACATTAAAACAGTTCAAAATAGACTCTTAACAAAAATAAGAATATGGAAATCTGAAAATGTGTAACATGTCCCCCTTAAGATCTTACAGTAGGCACTCATTCAATCATAATGAGCTGTCAGTAGGAAACTTTCATAATTATTCAATCATGGAGTAACTCTGCCCTTATGAAAGCCTGAGATGTTCTCCATGGATGTCATGTGAACAGCACAGGACAGCACGTAACCACTTTTCTGTCCTGCTGCTTCAAATATAAATAAAAGATTAAGAAAAAAAAATTGTTGGCAGCTGCTTAAATAAACATACACATGAAGAAAAAACTGGCTGGAGTCACACAACCAGTGATAAGAAATATTAAAATTCTGTACCAGGATCCACTTTTCCCATCCAACATTTGCCTTTTTCTTTTCTACATATTCTTTGCCCAAACAAAGCAAATGACAATGAATACCATATTTCTGGCTTAAGTTTCACATTATTGTTTGTTTGGCAAAATATTTTTACAAAATTAAAATAGCTGGTAAACAGAAGGACACCACTTCAGAAGTGCTGATTTTGTGCAAATCCGATTCACACAACATACAATATATTCAAATAGTTATTCAAATGCATTAAAATCAGTCATTCCAGACAAACTGTTCCCTTCTCATTTTGAAGTTACATTAAAAGATAGTCTTGGCTTTCAGTGGTAATGATGCGGATCAAAGAAATTGTTCACTTTGTCACTAATACTCAAGTTATCCAATAAGAGTGAAGACAGATAGAAGCAAAACATGTTTAAGTCTCTAAGAGTTACTTGTTCTCTTTGATCTTCACATGGCAGCATAACCAACAGAAAACAAAATCTGCATAATTGGCAGATATTTTTGCCATATGAACATTGTAGAGAACTAAACAGCTAAACAAAGCACACCATGGAATCAATTCAAATATACTGTATGTTGTGCTGTAGAGAGGTTCTAGTTTTAAGATAAAACAGAATTACAAGAAAATGGAAATCGTTAAGGTCTGCTCCACAGAATCACTATAAGCCCATATTGCATGCTGGAAACTGGAAGAACGAGATGTAATCAGACAATGAATAGTCCATGCACACCCCATTAATTAAGCCAGAGTGAAATGCCTTGTTATCTAACTTTCTGCATTAGAAGTGCATCTACTTAACAAGTAGCAGGGGGTCAATCATAGCGTATGAAACATTGTAATATTGCTTTACATTGCTACACATAAAATATGTATGTTCAATTTCATTGATGTGTAAAGCATATATTGCAAGTGAAAGAACACAGCAAGAGGAAGAACAAATTAAAATCACTGGTTTCAGTATTTGAGACCCCTGGTATCTTCCTAAACAATATTCTTAGTGCCTGTTGTGTGTAATATTAACTCTGTCTGCTCAGTAGCATATCATAACTACTCATTTCATCAGTAAAAGCCTATAGCTCCTCACCAGTGTTTTACTGATATATAATGTCTTGCTAGTACGCATATGCATCTTCAGCTTGATTGGCTGAAGATTGGAAAAAAATAAAATAAAGTGGGGTAGGTTATTGGTATCCCATAAACTTATTTTGTGTCAATAAACAGGAAACTAAATGCTACAAAGTGAAAATTAGCTCATAAGATGTTGCTCATGATAATATTTGATGCTCTTTTTTTGCATTCTTATTGGCAAACCTCAAAAGGAGAACAGGCAGCAAAAAAAGTCATGGCTCCCATCTCCCCTGGCTCAGCAGAATCAAACAAAAGTAAATTATGAGAGCAGGATAAACATGCTGTAGAGATGAAGTAAACATTAAAACAGATGAAAGAGTGAACCTAGTTTCAAATAAAAGATGCTTATCACTGACAAAACAGTAGTTAAGCAACTTAGCCAATCCACAGCTGAAGCACAAGAGGGTAAAATTCAGCACTTGATCACGAATTAACTGATAAGTCGATATATAATAAAGAGGATCCCAGTGGATCCTCTTTATTATCCGCATGGAGTCTGGAACAACTAACACCCTGTATGAGAATGTGGATTGTAAGGGATGAAAATGTTAGATGCAGCTAGCAGCAACAGACTTTAATGTGAGCAGTAAAATCCTAATGTTGATGTTAAGGTATTGTTATGTTGGGAGTAAAGAGAATTTTACTAATGTAAATTAGATGGTTAAAATCTAGGATCACCTCTTGGAAATTATTCACCTCAACTTTCAGTCAACTCATGATTTTAATTTTATCTCAGTCATAGGTCACACCTTCAAAACAGTGTGAAGGTATGAACTCTTACAAGTCAATGCATTCGTCAAGTCATTTGACGACATGGTAGATGAGCATGAAGATTTAAAAAGCTGATTCGCAAAACCAAGCCCATATTCAGGGTTTGTCACCCTCTGCCCCACCACAACTCCATAACAGAAGTATTCATATTATAAAATAACATTTCTCAAAGAGTGACTTTTTAATCTCAAAACAAAAACAACAAATCTCGTTTAATCTTTGATAAATCATGGTTTGATAATGTTATGGATTGACTCTAAATAATTGATTCATTAAGTTTTGTTTTTCTAGACAATCTTCACATGAAACAGAAGCAGTTATTGCAAGTTAATAACCACTTTCCCCATTGTCCTTTGGATCCTCAGTGCTCTTAACTTGCAATTTTAGAGGTTCATTTGATTTAGGCTGTTACAGAAATTGGCCACATATTCCACTCTAAAGAGAAAGAATTGATGCTGCTGTCAACAAATTCTAGAGTTTAGAGGCTAAAAAATTCCAGTCAATAACAAGTATAAAACAGGAGATGTACAGCAGCATGAATGAGAGATTTGAGTCCTCCAAACCAAGTGTTTTGTGTAAGCCTGTGATCATTTCTATCTATAGGTGATGACACATGACAAGTGATGACACATAATCGTATATAGTTTTCAGGTTTGCCAATATTCCATTTACTTATGAGAAAGATTCTGAATTATGTCGAGAAGAACCATAGTCTGGAATTTTTTGTTTTTTATATTGCATCAATCAATGACCAATTCAACTATATTTAGTGAATTTAGTGTTGAAAATAGTTAAACTCCACCATTTCAAAGTAACTGCAGTACTAAGAGTTAGGTTACCTTCAAGCTGCAGAGCATAAAAGGCTCATTCCATAAACACAGAAGCACCCATCATTAGGCAGACACATAGTTAACTTAAATGTACCCATTGTACCTTTTAGTTTAGGAGAAGAAAAAAAAATCTCTTTAAAGCAAATACCAACACAACTTAAATACCAACTTAACCGGCCATGTGGCCATTCACAGGGGAATCATCTGGAGATTCCTTAGTGTAGCAGTTATCGCATTCACATCACATCCCTGGTTTAAAACCAGGAGGAAACAATTAAATTGTTATGAAACATCTTTCTCAGTTGTTCCCCTGCTGTGTCAAGATTCTATTTCCCCATTGATTTGTGGTCCCATGACCCATTTTCGTTAAGGTAAATAAGCAGTTGCAACCCATTGGCCATGACTAAGTAAAAATCAGCCAGACACTTCACAGGAAATCTGTTTCTGTTTGGCAGGTGTACAGCTGATCTGATACAGCAGGCTGCTCTGAAACCATCACAACAACTTGGGTTTGTGACGGGTGGGGTTTGGACCCAAATGCAGCACACAGTACAACTCTGACAAGTAAAGTTCTT
>VXCM01002586.1:0-17500 GCA_014773175.1 Lucifuga dentata
CTGCTAGAACTATTTTATGACATTTTTATTATTTTTATTGATTTTAAAATTTTACATATATTATTGTAGTTTTGTTAGTGTATGCACACAAGCACTTTTTAACTGCTTTTTTGAGAGCCAATGCAACGAAATTTCGTTCTAGTGCACTGTTTTTTACGTGTCCTTGAATGACAGTAAAGTTATCTATCTATCTATCTATCAAACAAGGGCCGCTGTTGAGAAAACCAAAGCATCTAAGTGTCACCTCATTCGAAGAAAATCACAGAAAAACCTCATGTATGTGAGTGTGCTATTCTAAAATTGAGAAGTTTACAGCACAAGCTTGAACTTCTGACCCCTACAGGGAACAGAGTGCTTAGGTGATTTTGTCTATTTTCAAAAAAAAAAAAATCAAAATCATGATTAAAAGAAAATAATTGCTCAATGTAAAAATGTACCACAGTTTGAGAATCACTTACATGAATAATCCTCATTTGTATGTAGCAAAAACAACTTTTTGCCAGCACCTGTTGGTTGACAGGTTTTAGTTCAACTAAAATATTGACAGCCTCTTAAATGCAGCCACTAGTTTTTGCTTAAATAGCCTTATAGCATTTGTTTGATTTAAAAGGTTCAGCAGAATGAGAGACATGATGAAAGTCTCACATTCAGACTGTGGGAAGAGACATTAGCAAACCTGTCGTCTCTTTTTTTTTTTATTCCCAGGAGAGTCCAGGAAGTTTGACCCAAACTTCAAAGGGCCAATTCACAACAGGTAATTCTGTTTCCATCAGTGATTGTCATTCTTAACAAAATGAGACGCCAGATAACAATGTACTTCCTCTCCTTTCCTCTCCTCTCCTCTCCTCTCCTCTCCTCTTGGCTTTCAGGGGTTGCACAGATATCCTCTGCTGCATTCTCTTCATCATAGCCTTGCTGGGGTACTTTGCTGTGGGCATCCTGGGTAAGATTGCATAACAGTAAATGCTAAGTATGGTAATTCTACAAACTGTTCTTTTTATAAGTTCAGATGGTGCTTTTAATCATGTAGACTTTATTATATTTTTGTGAATTTAAAAGCTCAATGTGTCTCAGTCCGAGTACAGAATAAATAGATGAAATTTTTTTTGGTACTGAAGATGTACAGTATTTGTTAGTATTTATTGCTGACAGAGAGATGCTCACACATCCTATTGTTTAGAAAGTATGTATGTGTGAAAATATCACATAATATTAAAAATGAAAGAGCTTCCATGCTGCTTTCGCTTTGCACCACTTACAGTAGGTGCTAAACACGAGCCATGTGGGCGATCTTCTGTGTTTAATGTTCATTGTCATTTGATGTGTTGATCATATTTCTTCTGCCTCGGTATGACTGTTTTTAATGTTTCTCCATGCAGCCTGGTCCCAGGGTGACCCCAGGAAAGTCATCTACCCCACAGACAGCAGGGGGCAGTTCTGCGGACAGGCTGGCACACGTCTGGAGTGAGTGCAGTATGAAATGATATACATGGCTTTTGTGTCCTTAGAAGCCGTTTACATGCACACTGTTTTATGTTGTGCACAGATAAGATGTATTTTTGCCAAAATAACAGCTCTTGTTACTGTTGCAGGAAGAAGCCTCTGCTGTTCTACTTTAACATCCTGAAATGTGCCAGTCCTCTGGTGCTGCTGGAGCTCCAGTGTCCAACCACACAGGTCAGAAATAAGATCCGCTCATTTTTCATTGCACTTATTTTTCACCTTCCAAAAATGTTTTTTTTTTAAATACTGAATTTAGCCTGCCACAATAATGATTGTGATGACTGTATGTTGTTATTTGTGTCCAGTTATGCGTGGAAAGCTGTCCTAACAGGCACCTCACACTGGTGAAAGCCAAGTTAAGCCTAAACAAAGAAGACCAGGAGTACTACAAAAAGTATTGCAAAGAAGAAGTGGACTTCTCCAAAATGGTCAGCAAACTTTACTCAGACTATTGCTTAAATTGAAGCTGTTAAACGTTATAAATGTTAAGAAAGATGAAGGCTGGTTTTCCATGTTTCAGAGTCCTCCTGAGATCCTGAAGGATGGCTTGTGTCCTACTATGCTCATGCCCAGTAAAGCCTGTAAGTGAGAATCTGACAACTTACTCACAAAATTTTCAACCACACTCCAAGCTGTTGTGTCTGTGATTCTGTGTGAAGTTACACACAGAATCATACAAACCGTCTACTCTCTCCCCACAGTTACGCGTCGCTGCCTTCCTGCACTGGGAACATTGAAAGGTGGAGTGGTGGTGGTGGGCAACGAGACCACATTTGATACCGGAGAGGGCTACAACGTCAACGCCACAGAGCTGCTGGAGGCATCGAAGTGAGTAATTTTTAATGTACAGTATGATGATGCAAACATCCATACAAAATAAACTCACAGAATAACACTAACCAAGCTCTTGAAGTTATACAGTTTCAGAAATATACTGTAGATGTATGCAGAAATGACACTATAACAATATTTACCAAAGCTGTTGCATAACAGATATATATGGGTATTAGCTTATGTATTGTCAGACTTGCAAAATGAAATTACAGGACATAAATTTGATCCTTAAAGATTAATATGTAGATTTTTGTATTTTTTAATAATTTCCAATGGGGTTTGCTGATAAAAATCTACTCTTATATTTTCAGTTACTGCTATCTTTCATGATTAAGTCCAAAATATTCTGCTTCAGGATAAGTCTTTTACAATTATTTAAGAACCAAAATTGAAGCATTGTTACTCCTAAAAGATTATTAGCCAACATCGTTTTTTAAAATATTATCATCAACCTTCGGTATCAATGTTCTCAGTCTTAAAAATTCAGCGTTCTTCAGTATCATTTCCCATTCTCCTAAGCCTAGCACTCCTAAATAACCATAGGCGGGCTCTAAAAATTAGAATTTCCAGGCAATAAATTTGCCAGATAAAGCAACACATCAACTTTGTGAGAAGACAAATGATGTTTAGGTGGGTGGATGAACTATTCTGGTCACATGTCATGTTGTGTCAGCTGACAGCCAGCATAACACACCCACCATAACTCATTGCAGTGATTTGACAGTCTGTTTAATGGTCTTCACTCTCAGTAATTAAAGGAATCTACACAGAGGGAAAATAACTTTCATGCAGAAGCTCCAGATGCAGAGTTAACAGACACACTACATTTGGTTGAAAGCAAAAGAAAAATAATTTTGCTGTTATTTGTATTTTTTGGAATATGTGTATGTTCTCTTTATTCTACTTGTATTTCTAAAGTGATGGGATATGGAGAAATTTACCATAAATTTCTTTTGAAGAAAATGTTTTAAATGTATAAAGTTACAAGAACACCTTTCATCCTGGTGGATCTTTATTCACACAGGGAGAGTTTTCTACTATGCTGCTGTGTATTCCAGTCTGCAAAAGTGTAGAACAAAGCCATGTCAAATTGTTTTGCCATCATGATTTCTGTCGTGGGGGTGAAAGAGCTCCTGACATAACTTGCCTAATTTCAGTTAAAAATCAACATTTTCACAATGAATCACAAACTTGAACAAGTTTCTAATTGAAGTTTAAAAGCTGCCCTTTTCTCTTTGCTTAATATTTCATACGGAAACGGGTTCCATAAAACATTTAAAATAGATTTTTTTTGCAATAAAATATATAAATATGTATACACACACACACACACACACACACACATACAGTGGAATTATTAAAATTGTATTATTTTAGATGGTGAAATTTATTCTTAAGCCAATTGTTAAGTATTCTTCTCTTTTTTTTTTAAATTCATCTCCTTCTCTTACAGGAAGTCAAACGTGGTGGTTGAAGCTCGTCAGGTGGCCATGAGAATCTTTGAGGACTACACTCAGTCATGGCATTGGATATTGCTGTAAGTTTGCTCATTCTTTAATAGTTGAAGGTGTTGAATAAAGTTGAATAAAACAACAGTAGAAGAACCAAAACAACATGATAACTCTACATGTAAACCTGACCTACAATAGCTTTTTCCATATCTGACCCCTTTAACATATTATGTAGCCACTAGAAATGATAAGCTAAGACAGGCTTAGTGTAGTTATTCAAACACACACACACACACACACACACACACACACAGTTATTAAGGGTGACATATTCAGGACAGACTTCAACTAATTGATCATTTTGAAAGCAGAAACTATGCTCTGTTTACTAATGCTGGCAACAGCTGTGAAATTAGAACTCAGCAGGATGTATAATATATGAAAAAGCAGAAAATACATTAAAAAAAAACAAACAAACAGATTATATCAAAGGCCACTTTCAGAGGGTTGAGGATCTCACACCCAGGGTCAGATTGGCCATCAGGAGAGGTGGGACTTTTCCCAATGGGTCGCACAATATAGTATTACTTAAGATTAACTTAAACTAAACAAACATAATTTTTTTCTTTCATAATTTTCTTGGCACGGAGAAACAGCAGACAATTATGGACTTATTAGCCCCACCTCTGGCATCATTGGCATTTTCATCTGGCCATCCTATATCTATATCCTATGTCTAGGTGCTCACATGTACCAGACCACAACTGGTGTTTATCCTGAGTCAGCACCAAATGACTGCTTGTTCTTTTCTTTTAGTGGTGCCATAAATTGGAATAAGTTGCATCTACATATTATACATATAAGTAAACTCCATCTTTTTAAATAGGAAGATAAATTGGGCTTTATAGGAAGTTTGGAAGAGGAAGCCCTTCATACTCATTGAAACTGAGATTATAACTAAACTAAACTAATTGCGTTACCACAGCCTTCAGATCACACATAAACCTGATATTTTTTGATGTTAATGCTTAAAAATTTTGTATGATTATTCTCTCTCTAGTGGTCTGGTAATCGCCATGATTATCAGCTTGATCTTCATCGTCCTGCTGCGGTTCTTGGCTGGTGTCATGGTCTGGGTCATGATTGTCTTGGTTATTCTCGTCGTTGGCTATGGTAAATCTATCACATTTTCACTATTTAAGATTGTTCTGCTTTTATTAAATTAGTTGTATCTTATAAATGCCGTTCTCTGACTTGGATATTCTCGCCTGGGTTTTTTCTAGGTATTTTCCACTGTTACATGGAGTTTGCCAATCTGAAAGGAGAGCCCGGTGCTGATGTCACCATCCGTGACCTCGGTCTGCAGACAGACTTCTCAGTCTACCTGCAGATCAGACAGACATGGCTGGCCTTCAGTACGCACAAACACACTCTCATTCCATGATACAACTCTTATTGTGCATCACTTTAAAACAAAACTCTATCTTATTAATCATTTAATTTGTCACTGAATAGTTTGAATTGTTGGGAATAAACTCCTGACTTCCTTTTAATTAGCTGCATTTTTTCTCTTCCTGCTTTCCAGTGATCATCCTGGCCATTGTGGAGGTCATCATCATCCTGATGCTTATCTTCCTCAGGAAGAGAATCCTAATTGCCATCGCCCTCATCAAAGAGGCCAGCAGGTCAGTCTTTGTAATTCTTCCTATAATATCATTCCAGTGTGTCATTGTGCGGGGTCACTCCGTTCCGTTCACGTTGCAGATGTTTGTTTTTTTTTGTTTTTTTTTTTTTTTTTTNTTTTTTTTTTTTTTTTTGGTTGTGCTCAGATATCAGAGTTTGATTGCTTTTGTCTGCTGGGACAGCGAGATAAGATTAAAGTCTTATCTGTGAGTCTGGAGAGAAGAGAACAGACCCAAGCGGCCTACACTTGTTATCCTAACATTTTTGCTTTCTTTCTTAGAGCTGTTGGGCATGTGATGTCATCGCTGTTCTACCCGCTGCTGACCTTTGCCCTCCTGGCTGTGGTGATCTCTTACTGGGCAATCACTGCAGTGTATCCTTTTGCTCATGATGAATACATAATGAGTCACTGAATAACTACTCCTTCCCTTTATTGTATCAGAAGAATAGTATAGTCAGCCATATTACAACAAGAGGAGTACATTTTTGTATTCATAAACACATTATTCATAGATTTACCATTATTAGTACATTTTTAGTACTCATAAAACCAGATGTGCACTTGTACTTTTTAATGTACAAATTAGGTACTATTTTGTACCTGTACCTTGAGGTTAAAGTGGCAGTTCTTTTTTTGAGAGTGTAGGTGCAGCTGATTACAGAGAAATGTGTTCCTTAACAGGCTTAATCAGTTTCTTATCCACCTCTAATGATCAGGTGTATAAAGTATTCAATAATTCTGAGTGTGAACACTCAGGAAAGACCTGTGATCCCAAGGTATGCCACTAAATATTGCTGACCCATATATTCCCTGTCAATATTTGTCTTCAGAACAGTCTGATTTCTTCCATTGTTTGCCCCTTCAGGATCTGAATTGAGTAATGAATCCAAGTATTTTACCAACTTGTCACTGATTCAAAAACTAAACCTGTCTTTAGCCACCAGTCTTAAAATCTTTTCATTAATCCTCGAGTCTGTTCTCTTTCTCCAGACATTCAACACCTCCAACATTTCAGCCCACTGCCCTGATGCAGAATGCCTCTTTGCTTTCTACGGGGGTGAGACCCTGTACCACAAATACCTCATCCTGTTCCAGTTTTACAACCTCTTCCTCTTCTTCTGGTGCGCCAATTTTGTGACCGCCCTGGGACAGGTCACTCTGTCAGGGGCATTTGCCTCTTATTACTGGGCCTTCAAGAAGCCAGATGACATCCCTGCCTACCCCATTTTCGCCTCGCTGGGACGGGCTCTAAGGTTAGAAGTTTACATTCAGTACGTTTACATGCACACTATATTCTGAGTTTTGTCTGGAGTACAATTAGAACAAAAATGTGAGTAGGACAGAATAGGATTTCATGTTTACATGACATTTGAACAAATCAATTTATTGGAATTTAATGTACAAAGCTGGAGGTTAGTGGTTTCACTCCAGTGTTTTTTTTTTTTTTTTTNTTTTTTTTTTTTTTTTGTTTTGTTTTTTTTAAATTCCACCTCTGCTTTTCTAGCATATTCTTTTGAGATTAGAATTTTTATTTTCTGAGAGAGTTCTGGCCAAAATAGCAGCACATATTGAATATTAAAAACAGCAGAATGAAATGTAGTACAAAGCAAAGTTGAGACTGAATTGAGTAAGATTTAACAAACTGTTGTAACAAAATAAAATGACAGTAAAAAGTTCACACAAACTGTGAGTTATTGGTCGACCCAGAGTTCAACGTTCGCCTCTGATTCCTCCTCCTGTTCAGATACCACACAGGCTCGCTGGCTTTTGGGTCTCTGATCCTGTCCCTGGTCCAGATCATCAGGGTGATTCTGGAGTACCTGGATCACAAGCTCAAAGGTCAGACACACATAGACTGACTACATATTAATTAATGGCAGAAGTTTCATACAATTATCCATCTCCATCTAAGTGTGTTGAAAATTCTGTTGATGGTTACCAATAAGTGGTTACTGAGTTGAAGCATGTGAAACGCACTGCTGAGTTCATATAACATGGGTAAGCTGATGCTCCAATCACCGAAAACCTGGTAGACATACAATGACTACAAACTCTGACACAGACAGCTGCTCACCAAGACTTTCAATGTCAGCAAAAATGTGGCACCAATTAATATTTACCGTCACTATATTGCTGGTACCATTATTTATCCCCCTTACATTAGAAGTAGCAGCATTGTGGCTTGGTGGTAAGTGTTGTCACTTCACAGCAAGAAGGTTGTGTGTTTGAATCCAGCTGGGGCCTTTCTGTGGCCCATGGTCTGCTGAGAAAGAGGGAGATATTTGCAAGTTATCAAACAGCTTAACCCAATTAAGACCTGAACTTGGTATAATTAATAGTCAAGTTATGCTACAACTGTACATGAAGCCAGTCGTAACAAGGTTCATGCAATGTACCATTTTTGTTCTCACTCTGCAGGCGCCCAGAACAAGTTTGCACAGTTCTTGCTAAAGTGTATGAAGTGCTGCTTCTGGTGTTTGGAGAAATGCATCAAGTTCCTGAATAGAAACGCGTACATCATGGTAAGTTTTTATAAGCAGATACAACTAAAAGATACCAGATCTGATGAGGTTTTAAAGTGATGTTAAATTCTTTTTCAGATTGCCATCTATGGAAAAAACTTCTGTACGTCAGCTCGAGACGCCTTCTTCCTTCTCATGAGGAACATTGTCAGGTGGGAATTCGAAAGACACAATGAGAGATGCAATTTCAATATTATAGTGACAACAATAGCCACTATGTTTGTCATTCCCATGCTTTTTGATCAGTTGATTTCCTGTAAGTACTAAAAGTACTAATCTAATCTGAGAATAAGGATGGTTTTCAATGAATCGCCATGAAGTTTTGTTTAAATCTAGGACTTGTATTAGACACAGTCCCCATTCTTTGAACATTTAGGCTCCTCTTAGACCACTTTAATTTACATACTTCCATATTCTGCCTTTTCAACGTAGGGTGGCTGTTTTAGACAAAGTGACTGACTTCCTTTTGTTTCTTGGGAAGCTCCTTATTGTCGGAATTGTTGGTAAGACAGCTTTTACTATTACATGAACATTTTTTCAAGAAGACAGAAACCAGTTGAGTGGTCTAATTTCACTAAATCTTCACATTCTTGTTTCCAAACAGGGATCTTCTCTTTCTTCTTCTTCTCTGGAAGAATTAAAGCCGTTGAGGAGGCTGCTCCATCTCTGAACTACTACTGGGTGCCGATACTGGTGAGAAAATTGTGTCAATATAATGTGATCATTTGTTTTGGTGTTGCCTTTGCGTATTTATATCCACAGAGGAAGTATAATGTGATTTTCTCTTCCCAGACGGTGGTAGTGGGTTCCTACCTTATCGCTCATGGCTTCTTCAGCGTGTACGCCATGTGTGTGGATACACTCTTCCTCTGCTTCTGTGAGTAACTCTGTGTGGTGTTATTAACATGGTGTGAATAGTCTCAGTGTTACGATACAGATCTCCTCCTTACTTGGATCTTTTTATTGACCGTCCTCTTTAAGAACTCATAAATCCATCTCAGGCTGAGTTTCTTGTTTCCTCTTTTTCCTGTCATGTTTCTAACTGTTCTTCTCTTTGTCTTATTTCTCCCATTAATTTCACTTTTGTTTTAACGCTTTCCCTTTTCCACAATTATTTTGTGTTTTCATTTTTTCCCTCTAATTTTTCATTAACCCAATCAAACATTAAATATCACGCAAACACATAACCAAAAGGCGAGGACTTGGAAAGAAATGACGGCTCATCTGAAAGGCCTTACTTCATGTCCCCCGAGCTCCACGAGATCCTCTCCAAAACAAAAAGGGTGGAGGAAGATCATGATGGTGTTGAGCGGGAGGAAGCCGAGAGGCAAGTAAATGCCGTGCAAATGGAGGAGGAGACTCCTCTTCAGCAACAAGATGGAGAGATCCAACTAAAGCAGCAGGTAGAGCTGAAGCAGAACAACGAGGAGGAGGAGCCTCTGCAGTCTAAGACAGATGCTGAAGAACCACGAGAGGAGAAGACCGAGGAACAAAAAGTGAACATCAGTGAAGCAGAGGAGGCTGAAAAGAAGGACGAACCAGAGATGAAAGAACCTGCAGAAAAGACGGAGTTGAAAGAGGAGGATAAAACCAAGGAAGTGGCACCTCCCCCTGCAGAGGCTAAGAAAGAGACTAGTGAAAAGAAAGATGAGAAAGAAGAATCTAAGGGGGAGAATCCTCCTTCTACACCACAGGAGTAGAAGTTAAGAGGAATGTAACGGCAGAAATGTCAGGCTCGGTAAACCTCATAAGACAGAAAATGCAAAATGAACTCTCCCTACGACTTTGTAATATGAACCTGTTAAATGTAAGACATAGGAGCTAAAACGCATTTTTGCCTTGCTGTGTCAGTGGCGTGACCTCCAGCTGGAGATGGTTGTTGTCGATGTGAAGGTTGAAGCAGGTCAAAAGCCCAGTGCATCTGTGTAGCTTGAAACGCTCTATTGTGTTGGTTTTAGCCAGTGTTGGTTTTTATATTGTGAAGATGTGTAAAACATTGTGAGTGTTGAACCTGTGCCTGATCGCCGTCACCTAATATTTGTTGTCTTAATCTTGTTCACGAATGCACTACAGAATCACGAAATACCACGTTTACAGTCACAACACATCTCAATCAATAGGGAAACCCTTCACTTTTTACGATAATACCAGCTGACGCCAAAACGTTATAGACATATTTGATACATGTATGAATATTAGATCTTTTTTTCCTATGAAACTAATGTACATATATAGCAGTATACACGTAGGTCGTGTATTTTTTGCTTCAGTCTTGTATAAATCCTTTCCTTTGTATTGTATTGCCACCTTCTTGCCTTGGTATTTCAGACTGGTATAAGTGCTGTTGATCATGTTGCCATGACTGCAGCCATCATGACCTCTGACCCCCCCCCAGATGTTTAATGATCCGACTTGCCTTGCTGTGTCCTCTCCTCTTTCTTAGTCTGTCATCTTCTCTTTTTCTCTGAGTGCTGCATGGTGTTGACATGGCCTTTGGAATATTTCCTACTAACGTCTCAAATCTCTGGATGCTTTTATACCTTTTTTCTTGTCATTGTGAAATATGTAAGTTGATTTTCCAGTGACACTGATGACACTCCATATTTATTGAATGTAGTTCTTGATTAAAGGCAACTGTATTTAATCACAGCAGTTTTGGTATGGAAATGCACGAGTGCCATGGTGTTTGGCAGCAGGTGAGTTTGCATGTCCAACAAAGTCAACAAAGTTTGATTTCACACTTCCATGAATGAATTCTGAAATCACAAAGGAATTTTTTAAAACAACACTCAAGTGATACCAACTTACACATCTATTCACTGTAGAGGGACCAATGGTTTAAAATGCAAAATTATCAATTTTTACTTAAAAATTAATGTATCACATAAAAATAGCTACATAGGAAGAAATAAAATAATTTAATTAAATCCCATCCCATAGTTTGAATTCTGTATTTTTTTTTTAACCTGTCTGCTTTGCTTGTAATAAAAAAGCTTAACAGATATTCCTGAGGGGCTGGGTGCATTTCCTCCTCCCTCTTCTATTTTCAGTTTATTATGCATTTTGTCAAAGAGCCTATGAGGTATAAAGCTAATAATGTAGAAATACAGAAAATACAGGAAAGACTCCAGAGAATTTGGGGGTTTGATGCAAAGATACACGTATGTTAAATATTTTAAAATGGCTTTTGAGTATTTGTCCTCTTAAGTAGACAGTATGTAATCACATTACATACCTAAGTTCCTAATGAGCAGAAAGTCAAACCTGATTATTGATAGAAAATGCACAAGTTAATAACACAGCTGAATTGCTTGATGATGTTAATATGCTGCTTAGGAAAAGTATTTCAACTGCTTCTGTCCGTCTCACAGTGGAGGACCTGGAGCGCAACGATGGCACACCGGAGAGGCCTTATTTCATGTCACAGAACCTGCTTTCCCTCCTTAAGAAGTCCAACGAAGAGTCCAAATCTCTAGAGTAATATGCCTGAGTGTGTGTGTGTGTGTGTGTGTGTGTGTGTGTGTGTACATTTTTCAAATTTGTTTAATCCAGACTATGATGTAAGTGCCATTTGCAGTGCTACATTATGTATAGTGTGCCATATGTTTGTGATGCCGTAGATGACCATTAGTGATCGTGTCCATTGCACAAGAGTATTAAAATAACAATTATTGTAGTATGGGATTCATTACTTTTGTTTTTGTATCATTATTGAACATGTTTTGTTTTCTGTTGCTAAGGCTCAAACAGGTTGCTTTATATTTTATCACATAAGGAATATGGGAGCTTGTGTTACAGATAACGTGGAATTTTAGCAATATTTGGATTAAGAAAGTCATGCTTTTATGAGACTGTTTTACTTTCTCTGTGTTGCTTATGAGTGCATGTTAGCGCCTGTGTGTGCTTGTGTGTGTGTGTGTGTGTGTGTGTGCGTGCGCACGCGTGTATTCCATATCAGTCTCTTGGAATACATGCAGCCTATATGGAGTTTACAACAAATCTCGCCTGTGTTACATCAGTGAAGCTTATTAATTTTACGAAGCATAATGCACTGATTGAAATTAGTTTACCAAAGCAGTAATGTTTCTGAGCTGCAGGCTATTAAAGCACAAGTAGGTTACTCATCATGTTGCCCCAAGAGATTACAAATGACCCAGGTGGTACTTGGGACTCTTCCTTTTTAATAGTTTACGTTCTTTTTAAGTTTGTGCTTATGAAACATGCATGCTAAATGGATATATTTTGTGTTTGTATAAATACTACATTGAATTTTAGTTAATGTAATCTTATAAAATATTATGATGCCATATCAGTGTGTAAAGAAAACAAGAAAAATTATGCTACTTCTTAGAAAATGAGGTTTGTGTGTGTGGACTACTGAAAGTCTCAAGAATATGATAAACTATTGCTAACTGAATTTCAAGAAGTTTTGCTCTGACATTTCATTCTAATGATCCTCTAAACATGGCTACGGAAACCTGTTTAAATACTGAGCAGTGCAGTTACAATTACTGGATTATTGCTGTGCCCTGTCTCAAAAAAATCTAAAAATTCTGACACGTGATAGTAATTATTTAAGGTCTTGTTTTTGAATAAATCAATTTAAAATAATAGATCTCACAAATGAAAAAAATGACTTTCAACTGCAGAAGTTTAAGCTAATCGAATCTATGCACACAAACTTATTGGGACCATGTGAAGTATGTTCCAGGTCATGTTTTCTCATTGCCTTTATTGAACTTATGCAGAAATAACTACTAACAGTAATAACACTCATACATTTCTGTTCTAAGAGATAGTTACACAAATTAATATACTTGTTACATCATTTCACATTTAAATAATTAAATAATTAAAACCAATTTTGTTTTTTTTGTTTGTTTGTTTTTTTTTTTTTACAAGAATAACTGCTGAGGCAATAATGGTAATCTGATTTACTCTATTAACCACTGTGTTTTAGCTAAAACTGAAAAGTCAATGAGAAAAAATAAAAAATAAATGTTAGCTGACTAGGGAATCTGTGGCTAAATTACTTATTTTTTAAGTGTACATGATTTAATGCAAATCCAACAGAAACGTTTAAATGTTACTTCTAGCATTTTTTTTTTTTTAATACCATAAATGATGTAAAATCCCACCACTGTGACATGCACTTATTTTGACAGGGAAGGTGTAATAATACCTCTTTCCACCAGAGGGCGACAGAAATGCATTCTGTGAGGTCTCTGACTCTCCCATGAGAAAGAACAGAAAGCATCAGAGAGCTGAAGCAGGAGAATATGAAGTACAAAACCTTAAGCTAAGAGTGGTCCTCATGAGAATAAATAAATATTGTTTTTTAAAAAGAGCAGTTGTCTTAAGAAAAATAGGTTGATTACCCAGGATTACCCTCATTTAACTCAGTCAACAAAGCAGTACACATGGCATTTTTTGGGGGTGTCTTGTTGATGACAATGAAGCTGCCTTTCCTAACATGTAAAGGAGGCTTGTCATCTATTGTGGCTTTGTTTAAGTCTACTGCACAGCAACACCAACAGATTACAGGTACATACATGTTCAGCCATACTGCTTGTGTGTCTTATCTAAACAGAAAATGAGCAAACTGAAGTGTTTGCTCCTGATTATAACTAACGCTCAACAGAACACTGCTAAGACGTCAAAGTTAGGCATGACATTGACTATTTTACCCTCAGATCCATTTCTAGAAAGCATAATCTTTAACTGACGTGACTCCGAGCTGATAATTTGAAAATTAGGCACACCTTGTTTGCTTGACTGGCATAGAAGTTCTGTGGCTGTACTCAGTAGCCTCTTTCCATTAGGCAAGTTAGGCAATTGTATAGGTGGCAGGTGGGAGGGAGTGGAGAAGTGCTCCCACTATCCAGCTCACAGTCGAGCCATGCTGTTACACACACACACACACACAATGTCACACTGAACTAAGTACGTTCACTTGCCTTTAGGCACCAAGGACTGCCACTGCTGAAATGTAGAAAATGACCATGAAATAATTATTTTCCTAAAAAAAATTTTTTTTACCATTTTTGTTTTCTTTCAACCATTTTGTTTGACCTTTTTATTTTATTAATTAATTAATTAATTTATTTATTTATTTAGTTTGACCTGTTTAGAACCTTTTTCCATTTGACCCTTTTTTTTTTCTTATACTGTTTTTGGTTTGACCCTTTCACTTTATTTTGTGTTTTACTTGACCTTTGCACCTTTGAACCATTTTTATTTGAATGTATTCACTGTTTTTATTTATGAATACCTTGATTTCATTGTTTCACACCTCATTTGCCATTTCTCACTCGTGTGTGTTTCATGTGTTTCCAGTGGGAATCGATCCGAGTGGATTACTGGCTGAAAATACTAAAAATTAAACATATGTTGAGACATGCTGAAAGAAGAACACAATTTTTATCATGATTACTGCTACAGGTTTTAATGCTATATATCAGATACTTTATGTCTTTGAAACTGGTTACTTGTGTGTATACATGGTTTGTTTTGACAACAGAAATGTTCTCTGCCATTTGTCACTGTTGGATCAACAACTGCCTCTTAATTTTTTCAGTGTTCAAACTTCCATCTCTGCTTATAGAAAATCTACAAGTTAGTAAAATTTAAAAGATTGTCCCATTTTGATTTTTTTTTTAATCATAAATGGATCTATGCAGGTAATTCCTGCCCAAGGTTTTTCTATGTCACTATCCTGGTGATCGAAACCATTCAGTGTGAAAGTAAAGGGTTCACTTTGCAGACTTAAACTACTTCTACAGTTTGAGGTGTTCTGTGACAACTCCAGCCTTTATCATTAATGAAGCACATCAATCATCCCACACTGACAGCTCACAAACAGTGGATGGCACAGGTAAATGTCTGGTAGTTTAGCCAAACAGTAAAATAAATACACAGGATATTTTTTCAGACATAGTTCATACATTTTAAGTTGGTTGATGCTTCTGCTGAACAACATGTAAAACATCCCTCTAAGTAAGAGACAGATAATTACTAACCAAGTCATTAAGATTAACTGTGAAAGTATTTCTGCTATGTTTAGAGTGCAAAAACTGCTCTGCAGCTTTTACACTCAGCTCTTGGCAGAACATTCTTCATACCAGAAGAGCAAAGAAAAACTTTACCTGTCTGTCTTTCTGTCTGTCACATTTTTTCATTGTTTACAACATAAACAATACAGCAGTGATTGACGACAGCTGCGGATGTGAACAAAAGCTCATAAAGGTGAGGTTCCACTGAATTACAAGAAGTAGGAACTTGTGTGTTCTTTGCAGTCTGTGTGTTCATGTGTGTGAACACCCACAAAAAAAATTAAAATCAGAGTAGTGGTTGTACCTTAATCTGGAGTATAGTACTTATTTCTATTATCAATTCTCTTATAAATTGTTGTTTGGCACATCGAGTCCCTCTCTGCTGCCTGGAGGCTCAATTTAAACCACAAATCAGCATTTTTTAACAGTGGATTTTTAACTTTTAGCTTAATGTTGATTACATAAATTAATACAGTGGCTCTCAATTCTGGTCCTCACAGCATTGCACTAAATCAAGCGTGTTTAACTAGTCAGGATGTAGGAGGCATCAACATGATCATGTGAACACGCCTGGTTTAGCTAATCAGGTGTGTGTGGAGCAGGGAGAAATGGAAAACATGCAGTGCTGATGCCCACAAAGAACCATGAGAGAACCACTGAAATAACAGAGGTTATTTTATCATAACCACTGTTGTTTTATCCAGTGTGGTTTTGAAGGCAGTACTGTTATCTTCATTCACTGAAGCATCGATATTCCATGTTCAAGTCTTCAAATATGATTACTTTTCACCCAGCAAATTACAAGTATTCAATCAGTGCTTACCCTTACCCTAACAGAACTCAGAATCAAGTACCTCCAGCAAGGAGGTTATGTTTTCACCTGCATCTGTTTATTTGTCTGGTAGCAGGATTACATAAAAAGATTTAAACTGATTTTAACAAAACTTGGAGAAAGGTTGGGGTGTGGCTTTGGGAAGAACCCAATGAATTCTGGTGTGGATCAGGATCCAGGGGCAGATCCAGATTTTTTTCCAAAATGTTAGTTATTTCAAAAGTAACAATTAAAAAAAAAATGGATATAATATTTGTGCTCTGATAGGTTATCATTTGGTGCAGTTTGGTCTGGATCTGGATAAGGATCTGATCTCATGGGGCGCACATAAATGAAAGTGCTGCACAGTAATAAATAGCACTCAAAACATGCAACAACCACTAATATGTACTGAGATGATATTGGTTCAGTAGCATACGCACAGTCCACAGCAAGAAAAGACCCTTTAATTTGATTAGCACATTTTCAGTATTACATTGTTTTTCTTTTCTGAAGTACACACATTAATCTACATTATGTTGCTGGTGTGTTTGTGGTTAATGATTTGTGTGTTTATGTTAAAATGGAAATTTAATAAACAAGTTTAAAAAAAACACAACAACATCAGCACTGAAAAATATTGCAAAAGTATATTATAATATTATAAGTGAATAACTGGCTAAAAGAAGAGATGTCAACTAAAACACAATGAACTAGTAATATAATAAAATAAAGAGGATACAATTAAATATTAATTTTAAAAAATCTTTATATTTTTCAATAAAACATCATTTAAAACTTTAAAAAAAAAAGAAAAGCAAAAGAAAATGAACAAGACAGAGAATGAAAACCAGACTACCAGTATGTAAATGCCTTTTCACATTCCTTTGAATTTGCATGTTTGATTTAGAGGTGATGAGCTTGTCAACAGATTTGTACATAAAAATTACACCATGAACAATACAACTGACACTTTAAGCCTCTGAAATCATATTGCTGCCAAGTCTGTGAAGCATGTGTGAATCATGAAAACAAGCAGGACTCCGGAAGAAAAATGGATGAATTTTTATAAAGTATTTCTCTGGAAATATGGGGGAATTTAAAAAAAAAAAAAAAAAATCTGAAAGAAAAGACAGAAAAAATTGAAAATATTTTTAGAAAATAAATTAATAAGCCAGATTTAAAAAAAAAAAACCAAAAAAAAACAAACAAAGTAAAAACAGACTAACATCAGTATTATTNTTAAAAAAAAAAAACCAAAAAAAAACAAACAAAGTAAAAACAGACTAACATCAGTATTATTGACAGGCTGGGAAGATTTTTGCCAAAGAAATGGACCAATCAGCGAGCAGCAGGCGCGTGCTACGCTTCCTGGTTCACAGTTTTAGTGTTACTACGTCACACTGTGTTACCATTTAAAAAGCCTTCATCAGTTTGGACATGCGTGATTTCACGTGTCACAACTTCACCCGTCACAGGTAAGAAACGTGCTGCTAAAAACGCGGGAAAAGAGATTATTAGCATAAAAAAAGAGGCCAAATACAAGGGTTAATTGATAAGTTTTGAGCCTGAGACAGAATGATCAACACTACTGACAATGCTTCTCAGAAGTGACTTCACAGTCCTTTTATGCCAAAAAAAAA
>VXCM01002586.1:22500-47273 GCA_014773175.1 Lucifuga dentata
ATCACCTGACACAAATGTTCAGGTGATACACCCATCTTAAAATGTAATCTGTTGCCTTCTAACACTTATGCATGATTGTGGAAGGCATGATCATTTTAATTTCTCGGTAAAAGCCGTCTTCTCCTGGGACTATATTTCCTGGCGGAGACATACATTGTCCNTTTTAATTTCTCGGTAAAAGCCGTCTTCTCCTGGGACTATATTTCCTGGCGGAGACATACATTGTCCTCAGTGCTGCTCATGTTGGATCGGTTAAATAAAGATACTTCAGCAAAAAAAAAAAAAAAAAAAAAAAAAAAATCTAATAGCCATGTTGTTTGCTGTGATGGATTATGTATCTCAAGTGTGTTTCAAGTCTCTACAAGTTGATTTTAATAGAGTACTGGAATGAACTGTAACTAATGGAAAATAGGAAAAAAAGCTCTAAAATTTACTGCTAAAGTAGTATATTTTGGGAAATGATTGACAGTAATGTAACGTGTATGCAGATTATATATATTGCTGATATGAACCTTCAGTAAACTAAAGGAATCTTAATGTTATGTGAACACACTGAAGGAGTCAGACTGACGCAGGATAGAACAGTCTCATCCCATCTCATCTCGCTGCCTGTCTGCCTTCTTCCAGTCATGCTGCATCAAAGTTTACAATAGAATTCACATTCATTAAGGAAATGTTGATGAGGTACATCTTGACCTTATGACTGTATGGTAAGCACCATGAAAAACAGAAGACCATGAAATTTTCATGTTATGCATCCCTCAACTTTTACTATTACTATACTAATAACTGTTATTATTAGAGCCATAACCACATTTTCACAGGGATCATCAGTCATCATGGTGTTACTAATATGTAGTTAAATCTAAAGCATCAACAACTATCTACATTTAAATATTGCTTATAAAATATTGCTTACACATTAATCATCAATGGCTTAACAACACTTTAAAGGGGAGCATTTCTTTACATATTTTAAACTTCTTTTAAGTAATTACATTTTACTGCTGCTAATATGTCTTACTTTTGAACATTACTACTACTACTTTTGAGCACTACTACTACCACTACTAGTACTGCTACTGCTAACTATAATTTTGCTAATCTCAGTTATTCGACTAATTACTAAACAAGGGGCTAGAATTAATGTGCAAGGTTTCGTGTAAGCTCATAGTTGCATTATTAGCAGTATCAGTCATTTTTACTCAACTTATCTTTGAAATCTGCATACTATCTTATGCCAATCATTTCTATTGGTCAGCAGAAGAGGCCCCGCCCACACCTTGCCCCGCCCAGGTGAAAACCGGCTAGAGCCATGCAGTTTCCCTCTGCCCCTTTCGAAGTCCGTCAGCTGTTGCTGACCTGACCTCCTCCGCTGTTTGGAGATAAATCATCCTCCTTTTTTGTTCCCTTTTTTTTTTTAAATTNCTGACCTCCTCCGCTGTTTGGAGATAAATCATCCTCCTTTTTTGTTCCCTTTTTTTTTTTAAATTCATCTCGTAAAATGAAACTGCCAGATATAATTCACACAGTGAGGTTGTCGGATGATAGAGCGAAATGCGTAATTACTGCCTGTGATGTAGCAGGAGTTTGGAGGACTTTTTAGTCAGAGATTTCTGCTGATTTCTTCGGTCAGGCAGAGGACAAACATGGGAAAATGGCACTTATCGATGGTAGGATAATTTAACTTCTCTTTATTTCGCATTAATGACCTTTGCTTTGTTTATGGAGATAATGAGCAAGTGTATGCGTCAATTTCTTTTTATTAACTGTACTGGTCCAGCTCTTACTCTCTCTCTCCCTTCCTTCCTCATCCTTATCTCTCCTTCTCTCCCCTGTCTTTTTCTGTCTGCCCTCAACTTCTCTGTTTCTTTCTTGCTGTCATGCATTGTGTTTTCATTGGTTTTGTTAGGTACCATGGCAGGATCCATGTCACTGCATTATGAAGTCCAGCTAAGTTTATTATAGCATTTAATTATAAAACATGTCTCAAAGGACTTTATAGAGAACAGCAGTGCCTACATCTAACAAAATGATTCAGTGCAATAGTGTTTTGTGCCATATATTTGACAAAATAAACTCTTGCAAGGTTTAGCAGAGCAAAATATGAATTTGCTGTTTCTTGAGGACTGGTGGTAATTATCCACTTTTATAGAACAACACTCCTAATACACTGAAAACAAAATACCATATGGAAAAGTACTCTGTAACTTTTTGCATCTAATCTAACCAGCACAACAACCTAAGACAACGAAAGCATGGGCATGGGCAGGAACACTATGACAGTTGTCCTATACATTAAGACACACAGGATACCTGCAGCAGTAATGTCTCCAGTTTAATGGATTTTATTTTGTATCCCATTTTCCTGCCAATTTAACATATAATATAATAAAAATGAATCAGCTAAACTTACCCTCACTTTATTCACTGTGAACTAAAGCTTATCAAGTTTAAGGATAACAATGTAGAGTGAACCTTGACAGGCATATAATGCTGTATGTGTGTTAGAGAAAAGAAGGGAAACAAAAGGCATTGTGATGGTTAAACAAGTTGTCTCTGTGTTTGTGGACATAAATATGGGAGGGATGTTTCTGGGTCTAATCATAAGTGTGATCACCAGGTGTCTGTCTGCATCACAGTTCAGGACTGGGTTGCAGGCAGAAGAATGAGGTTAACTGAGAATGAATTTGACCTTTTTAATGAAATGACTCAGTCTGAATGTTTATTACATCTGTCATGAGATGTGTGTGTCAGATATGTAAGGCTTGCAGTGTAATTAAGTTACACAGCCAGTGTGGGAAAAGCTCTATAGCTTCTCGTTTTGTCCTCATGCTCATTTCTGCATCACAATACAAAACATTATTTCAAAGGATGTGAAAATGTCTCACTGTGCAGTGACTTATAAAAGTCTCTTTTTAAAAAGGGTCAGTGAATTGATTAACAGTGTGCTGTTACATGGTAAATGTCACATTATATGTGTGGTAATATAATGATAATATGATGTCTATTGAGACCCGTTCCTCCCTTAGCAGCAATTACAGACTCAGTTCTTCTTGGTTTTCGGGATCTTCTCTGTCTTTTTTTTTCTTTTTTTTTTTTTTNTTTTTTTTTTTTTGTTTTTTTTGATGACCCTCTCACTTGATGTCTGTCAGATTGGAAGGAGAGCATCACTGCGGCACTATTCACATCTCTCCAGAGTTGTGCAGTTGGGTTCAAGTCCAGGCTGTTGTTTAGACACTTACAGACTTGGCCTGAATCCTGAGGTTTCTCGGCCGTACAATCATTGTCATGGAAGATGAAGCTTCACCTCAGTCTGAAGCCCTGAAAACCCTTTAGCAGTTTATCATCGACAATCTGTATGTTGATTTGTTCATCTTTCCCTTGATACTGACAAGCCTCACAGTCTACTGCCACCAACATGCTTCACTGTAAGGAAACTATTGGCCAAGTGACATATGTGCTTAGTTTCCTCCAGTCTTGTTTTATCAGACTATAAAATCTTGTTTCTCGCAGCCTTTTATAGTTGGCATCCTTTGACAAACACCAAACAAGGAATGGCTTCTATCTAGCCACTCTCCTAAACAAGCTTGATTGGTGGAGTGCTGGGCAGAGATGGTTGTCCTTCTGGAAAGTTCTCCCATCACCTAAGAGGACCTCAGGAGCTCTGTCAGAGTGACCTTCAGGTGCTCAGTCACTTCCATGACTGTAGCCCTTCTCCCCAATTTGCCGTGTTTGGCTGGGTGGCTGGCTGTAGGAAGCTGAAGAAATTTTACGGATACCTTTCTCCAGATCTCTGCATTGATGCAGTCCTGTTTGTGGGCTCTGTGGACAATTCATTTGACCTCATGATTTGGTTTTTGCATCATGAATTGTGTGGCCTCATATGCATGTCTTTCCAAATCAAGTCCAATCAAGTGAATTCACCAAAGGTGGACTTGTTGTAGAATTTGTTTTTTATTTATTTAACCTTTTATTTATGCAGGGCCAGTTCACTGAGCATCAAATGCTCTTTTGCGGGAATGCCCTGCTCACACACACACACATTCACACCAGGAAGCTGCCCAGTACAACCACAGGCGTCTCTGCTGGCCACTGAGCTACTCCACTGGAGCATTTGGGGTTAGGTACCTTCCTCAAGGGCACCTCAGTGGTGATAATGAGGGAGGGGCGGGTGCTGCTCATTCACCTCTGCAACTCTGTTTTCTCCTGCCAGTTCAGGAATTGAACCAGCGAACCTTGGGTCACAAGCTCGCTTGTAGAAACAGCTCAAAGATAATCATTGGAAACAAAACGCATCTAAGCTCAATTTCTAGTGTCATACCAAAGCATCTGAATACTTATTTAAATGTAAATTTCAGTTTTGTATTTTTAACAACTTAAGAAAATGTTTCTGCTTCATTAGTATGGAGTATTGTTAAGAGTGATGAAGGAAAAATTAATTTAATCCATTTCTGAGTATGGCTATAACATCAAAATGAGGAATAAATAAAGTTGTCTGAATCTTTTGAATGTTCTAAACAGTATATTTGCAAACAAGTATATTTGATAATACAAATTGACAATGCAGATGATTTTTGGTCAGATTTTTGTTTCCCCATGCATCCAAAGTTTTTGTGTTTCCTCCTGCAGGAATACATTTTATCATAGTTATTACGGTAAAATGTATTCCTGCAGGAGGAATACATTTTACTGTAAAGGTTACAGTCAACAAGGTTACAGTCAACAAGGTTGTCCTTCAGTAGGAAACCTCAGAAAATGCTTCTACTCAAAGAAGGTGAAGGGGAAAATGCAGAGAAAATGCAAATGGACAGCTGAGGTTATGCATCATCAAAATAAGCATAAAATTACTACTACATTACTGATTATACTTTGGACAAACCCTAAACATATAGGAGGCTTTTAATTAAAATACTTAAAATAAAGAGCCCTACACAAACTTTGGCAATTCTCTCACTGGTATTTGGGAAACTTTTTAACATGTTGTGCTGTTGTTCAGGATCCATTTGTGCCCAAAAAAAAAATCTCACTAGGGCAAGATACATTACAGGCTATAGCGATGTGATGCGAAGGATAGAAGACTATATTGCACATTGAAGATTATATTATCAGTGAAACTCTTCTAAATCTTGATGACATTACAATGTTCCCTTTAGGATCCGGTGCAGGAGTGGGGGGAGGAGGAAGACGATGGCGCTGTGTTTGGCATCACGCTGCGCAGGGAGCCCGTCCAACAAAACCCAGACCCGCCAGAGTTTCCTGCAGCTTTAAGCTTTGTCCAGTATCACACGGTGAAGGCGCGGAGGCTGAAGGCCGCCAACCTGGAGCGGATGGTCACCCACATGTTGGACCCTGAGCACCAGGAGCCTGACTTCATTCGAGTCTTCCTCTCCACCTACAGGGCTTTCACCTCCACCAGCGCTCTCATCGAGCTGCTGTTTCAGAGGTGAGAGCGTCCACGCTGCAGACTTTGTGAAAACAAGACTTATTAAACAAAGATCTCACTAAGCATTTAAATGTATCCTGCTGGAATTTCTATTTGAGTTCAATGCTGACTTCACTGTGTGCTTGGAAAAAAATTAAAATCCAAAAGCTGTGATTCTTTGTAGGGATGGGCATTATGATTATTTTTTGAGGTCGAATAATCCAGATGATTAAGTCGATTATTTGAATTACTAATGATGTCATCGCTAAAATCCAGTCATTTTTCATTGTTGCTCAGTTTGTTGTCTTTTTGCTGCTAAAGCTCAACATTTTTGTGACGATGCTGTAAATGACTCCTCATCATGCTGATAGAACCATGGAAAGATAGCTTCATCCCACATAATGAGCACTCAACTTAGTTGTTCAATTAAGTAAAGTAACGCCACACTTAGCTTCATTTTATTGCCGACATCTGCTCCAATCTCCCATCTGCTCTCCATGGAAACTAAAGCAAAGGTGTAGCACATGACCACAAACATTAGTTCCGCTTCTGAATGAAGTAAAAAATAAATGCCTTCAAAAAATGTCAATTTTTAAAAAAAATATTCAACAGTGCTGATCATTTCGACTAATCAAATAATCGATTATTCATGCACTTCCCTAATTCTTTGAAAAAGCACCTAAACTCCACAGAACTTGTGATAAACTAATTAAAAGGCAAGGCAAGGTAGTTTTATTTATAAAGCACACGTTTCATACACAGAGGTAGATTCAAGGTGCTGTACGAAGAAATTAAAAACAACACAAAACAAAGTTAACAAAAAAATCAAATAAAAAGATTTAAAAGTTATAATAATAATACAATGATAATAAAACTTTGGAGTTAGTTAAAAGCGCTTAAGAACAATAAAGTTTTCAGTCTAGATTTAAAAACTGTAATGGTTGAGGCATTCCTGAGATCATCAGGCAGTTGGTTGCAGCGCTGTGTTGCATAATAAATAAAAGCTGCTTCCCCTTGTTTTGTTTTAGGCCTGGGCAGCACTAGCAGTACACTCCCCATCGATCTAAGAGGTCTCATAGGGTTATATTGCTCTAGCTTATCAGTAATATATCTTGGGCCAGTTCCATGTAGAGATTTATAAATAAGTAATAAAACTTTAAAATCAATTCTGTGGCTTACTGGCAACCAGTGTAGGGACTTAAGAACTGGGGTGATGTGAGCTTTTGTTTTGGAAGAACTCTTGCAGCTGAATTTTGAAAGAGTTGTAAGTGCTGGATGGTCTTTTTAGGTAGTCCTGTCAAAAGTCCACTGCAGTAATCAATTTTACCTGAGATAAAAGCATGAATCAGTTTTTCTAAATCTTGTTTTGTCATAAGGTCCCTAACTTTGGCTATGTTTTTAAGGTGATAAAAAAAGACTGATTTTGTTATTGCTTTTACATGACTGTTAAAACTTCAGTCAATTAAAACACCAAGGTTCTTAAACCTGTTCTTTAGTTTTTAGTGTCTTCTCTTTTAGGTGAGCAGCAACCCTAAGCCTCTTATCTTTACTGCCAAATAACATTACCTCAGTTTTTTCTTTAACTGCAAAAAATTTTGACGCATCCAGTTATTTAATTGGTCAATGCATTTGCATAATGACTCTACAGAACCGTAGTCATTTGATGAGAGAGCTAAGTAAATCTGTGTGTCGTCAGCATAACTATGATAAGTAAGGTTGTGGTTGAGAATGATTTGCCAAGCAGGAGCACATACAGGCTGAACAGAAGCGGGCGAGGATCGACAAAAAAAGGATGAAAGTGAAAACGAACAAATGAGCAGACAGTGGTCGCTGAAAGGCTGTGGATACACACCTCTTGGAATTTTTTGGCCTTGGGATGAGGAAAACATCCAAAAAGATTTCGGTAGACATGTTAAGTGTTACTTTAGTGATTTCCTCATCATTTGAGCCCCTTTACCTAAATCCCCAAAGACAAATTTTCATTATCTAAGGATAAATACAGTTTGCAGGCTGCACATCATCAGTCAGGTCTGGTATAGAGCGGTGTAGCTTTGTAATCTGAGCATCGGATCAGCTTGTCTCACTTTTAGTTAGACATACTATACATTTTTTGCATAGTTATGCCTAGGCATATGACCAACCGGTTTTTAACATGCCAGATGCACGCAACAATGTGAAATGCAGGTACTACTAGGCCTTTTGTGTATCTGGAGCTATTCACACAGCAGCCATTTATTGACTCTGCAGAAGTTTCTATGACGGCTATTTTAGTCGTGAGCTAACAAAAACATTCAATATATTCCATTCCAAAGGAGTCGTGTTGAGCTGTACACACCCTGCACAGATTTTTCATCAGGTAGCTGTAGAATACACGCAGTTCACTAAAACCCAAGGTGACATACTTCAGAAGCATCTGGCTGCAAGTCAAGGATGTTCTTCACTTTTTAAATTAGGGCTTGCAAAAAAGAGTTCTTACCCTGATCCTAATCTGAGTTATTTAATGGTGAGTATCTGCCAATACCACCTCCAATCCAATATTTAGACACGCTTTAGATTAACATTAAACTTAAAGTCAATCCAATGCACATACAGGATGTTTTTGACTGCTGAAACGCAGCAGTTCTACTGCAGCATAAAAAAAAAAAAATTTGCTCATTCCAGAGACATTATAATTTAATTTTCCAGGTTCACAGTATGTGATAACTACATTTACAATTATGTTCCTGTAAATTGTTACTAAAACCATTGAGGATTGTATATTTTTTTTAAAGTTTATTTTAGTTTATCTATTCAGGCTATTTGAAGTGTGAAGTCAGTTTCATTTTAAATCACCTATGCATTGTATTGTAAATGGCTGCCCATGTAAAACTGTGGTCATTGCTGCTGTAAAGATGATGTACTGTTTGTCAAACAGACGCCCTCATTTCTTTGCTGCTGTGACAACAGCTTTTCTGTACACTTTAAGTGGTGTCAACTTCAGGACACCCGGGAAGTGTGTTTGCCCTCCGCTGGCTCACAGGATTCTGTACAGGATGCAACTTTGAGTGGGTGTCATTATCTTGTAAAGCAGCTGTAACTCTTGATAAGTGCTGTATAAGTTCTGGTTACTTGTTTGCATATCAAACCTTCCTGCATATTGTTGATTTGGCTACTTAAAATGCAACTGTGAGAAATAAAGGTTTGACTATGCTCTTGTAAATGAAAATGAATAGTCATGCACAAAGTTATACTGTAAATCATTTATATTTATATGATGCCCTCCGTGACTTCTGAGGGAGAAATTTGCCTGTTGGCCTCCACACAAGGTCACAGTGACTCTGCTGTCAGTGGGGATTTAGAGTCGTGCTGTAGAAGGACATTTCCACAGGATGAAGAATACATGGAGGATCGAGCCTGTGACCTTCCTGTTCACAGGACAGTTGCTGTCCCTCTATGTGGATTTATTTTTTTATTTTAGCATTCAGCTGATAGATATTTCTGTTTTCTCCTGTCTACAGAGAGGACTCAATCACCAACCTGGACAACACTGTCTGCCCATGCAGGTGAGCGCAGTCGAGTTAACACACAGTTTTGGCTTTGCCATCAGTCCAGGGTGAGTTTTGATAGTGGGTGTAGCAGCAAGAAGAAATACTTCGCTTGTTTTGTGTGCCTCAAATCTGTACTTTTTATATTAATGCTTATTAATTTCCTTGGTCGTCCCCTCAGTCCCTTACCCCCGGTGATCCGACTGTGGCTGGAGGAGTACAGTGAAGATTTCCATGAGCCTCCTCAGTTCCAGGCCCTGCGGCTGTTGTGTGTCCATTTGCAGCACCGACTCTGCTTCAGGCGCCTGGCTCACACTGCGGAGTGCCTGCTGAAGCGGCTCCAGGAACAGGAAATGGGATTATGTATGATCTGTTTATATTCTGTCATTGTCGTGCGTGGCGTGCAGTTCTCTGTGGGGTTATGTGGTTTCACAGTGTTTGTGTGTGTCTTTATGCTGTCAGTGAGTACGACACCTGGAGAAGGATGTGAACTTGCCATTTTGTGTTAATGGCGTGAAAAGTAAATACAATGTTCTCAAAGAAAATAACAGTACACGACGCAAAGTTCAGACTTCTTACTCCACAGGTTCCTCCCATAGAGTCATTCATCTGATCAGAGAATGAAAATTTGCTGCATGAATTTGCTATTATAAATTTGAAGACTACTCTTCCCTTCATCATCCATCATTTTCTTCACAGTGGGTATATGCAGTAAAAGAGAGTAGTACAAAAAGTGTCAAACCACACCTTAGAGAAGGAAATTTTTGCTAAAATGTTAATATGAGTTGCCCTCCATGTACTGTATGAAGCATGTCTGCTGGTACATACGTGTATCTTGTATTTGCAGTCATAATGCTCCAGGTTTGATCTTCAACAAGAATGTTTGTTGAATGTTGTCATCTCTCTATTTCTCTCTCACATTTCCTCTCTCTCTCTATTATCCTGACGTGACCAAATCAGCATAACTGCTTATAATTAAACACATGGTGATGAGAGCTGGAATTAGCTTTTGTTTTGTGTTGTATGAATGAAGCAGTGTTGCATGATTGTGTGTTTTCTATCATCTAAGTGGCATGTTTTTGTCATTTGGTAGATTGCGGCCGGTCAGCATCAGAGCAGGATGATGAATCTCTGCTGCAGGAACACAGAAACCAGGAGGACAGAGGAGAGACGGCCACTAAAGAGGAAGATAAACACACCTTTATGAGTTTCCCACTGACAGAAGTGGCAGAGCAGTTGACCAGACTGGATGCTGTGAGTGATACTGACAAAAATGCTCAATGCTCATTTCTGCATAAATCATTCTTCTCGACTGTTTTCTTCTTCACTGTCTCTCTCCTTCATTTGACTCCTTCCTCTCGCCATCCCTCCTGCAGGAACTGTTTGTCAGAGTTGTGCCTTTCCACTGCCTGGGCTGCGTTTGGTCCCAGCGTGACAAGAAAGAAAACCGAAACTTGGCGCCCACCATCCGGGCCACCATTTCCCAGTTCAACGCTGTCACCAATCGTGTCATCACTTCACTCCTCTGCCCGTCTACTCCCAGCCCTTCCACCTCCCCTCCCACCCCANTTCCACTGTCTTCACGTACCCCTCCACTGTTCCAAACTCACCCCGCTCCGCACGCAACAGCCCCACCCACCGAGCCCGCATCATCGAGAGATGGATAGCCATTGCACAGGTCAGGATGAAGAAATGAACTGAGGGAGAATGGAGCAAATGTAGAAAAATAGCATTAACAGTTGAGAATGAATTACTATAATATGGTCATGCAGTTTCTGAAGCCTGATGCTCTTCTGTCTGTAGGAGTGCAGGCGGCTGAAGAACTTCTCCTCTCTGAGGGCCATCCTCTCTGCTCTCCAGTCCAACGCCATCTACCGTCTCAAGAAGACCTGGGCTGCTGTCAGCAGGTCAGAGCACAAATGACTCATTGTTTTTCTTAACTTTTGCCTTATTTTTCTTAACTTCCTGCCAAACAAAAATAACACTAAAACTGTTATTTTCCAGAGCAACATAAAAAAGTAGCAGTAACTGTACTCACTAAATTATAGCATTTAAACACGACTAACATTAAAGAAAGATGAAGAATGTAGTTTCCATAATCAATTATTTATAATTTTGGACTTGCCAAACTTGAATATTAACTCTAGAAAATCAAACTGTCTTAATATTTATTTATTTGTCAGGGATAATACACTCAACATCGCCACAAACAGACGTATATATAAAACATCTAGTTTAAGTTAATTTGCAGCCCTTGTTGGTGGTCAGGCTTTTAAATACAATACAAACCAATTCATGCAGACAAAAATGCATAAAAAGATCAAATTTAAAACATATTTAAATAAGCTGAATGTGTTTTGTTTTAGGGAATCTGTGGTCAGCTTTGACCAGCTGTGCGAGGCTTTCCCCGATGAGAACTGCGTGCTAACCAGCAGAGAGATCCTGGTGGAGGTAAAGTCCTGTTATAAGTTCTGACTTATATACACATTTTGGAGTTTGGGTCCTGCATAATTTATAAGGGAATGATCAGTGTGCTAAGTGTGCTAGCTCTTTCTAGGCTCTTGGATTTGGGCATTTGTATAATTTAGTGTTGGGTTAAACTATATCGGCTTAAAAAGATCCACCTGTTGCTCCCAGTAACGCGGCAGCACAGCCATGTTATAATGAAAGGAATTGCTGAATAAAATGTTTAATTGGACAGTTGGAAAATAACAAGCGTCTTCCTGGTATACGTGCACTACTGTCCTGGTGATACAGAGCTCATAGTGCTCTGCATGGCTTAAATAATACCTCATAGTAATAGTGCTGGTGTGAATTATAGGCTTACACATAATTTAACTTACCAGAGTCACAGAAACTGCATCTATTACGTATATAGACTAAATTTCTGTTACAATAAAAATCTATTATAAATATTTATTAAATATTTTAGTTTATTAGTTGTCCTCTGATGATCTTGTGCCAGTTCTGCTTTAATCACAGGAGTGAAGTGAATGTTCCTATTCTGTTTACCTGCTGCTGTTTTCTCTTTGTTCTGAGAGCCGTTCTCTGTGGAAAACAATTGATATGAATGTTTATTCAGTGATATGGTTTTTATCATCAGGCCAGCCAGTTTTTATAACAACAAAAAGGCTATTGTTAGTGGCCAACACAAACAAATAGAACTACAAATAAAGGTGGTTAGGTGTCACTCGCTGAGTCTTTCATTAGTTTTATTCACTTCACACCATGTATTGTTCACACATGTTCACCTGAGTATAATCGGCACAATAAGGCTCAACCATGTGTTTCTGACTGGATATGAACTCGTGATAGAGCATTTCTGTCTGTCAGTCTGTAAGACAGAGACTTCCTCCACACCCCAAAACTCTCTGCTTACCATGAAAACAGCGAGGATTATATAACAGTGACATAAGCACTGTTAAGAACTTTCATATCAAAACAGAATAACGCAGGGCTACAAAGCAGTCTCTTTGCAACCTGGATTTAGTACATTTTCAATAAATAAAAAGCCATATAATTTGACTGAAAAGAGCTACATAGTTCATTCAACCAGTCCGCCTGTAGTCCAGTCCAGAATGGAATTAATGAGTAGTGAACCAATACGAGAAGTAGTGTGCACTGGCATATTAAGAACTCATTATTATCATCATTACTGAAGTAAATTTGACAATTGTGTGTCATATTCTGCAGCCCTAACAGATGTTTATTTGATGCAGGATGGGAGTCAATCAGATGACGGTGCCACCCCAGCCTCTAAATCCCCCCGGCTCTGCTCAAAGTCCAGACAGATGGTNATGACGGTGCCACCCCAGCCTCTAAATCCCCCCGGCTCTGCTCAAAGTCCAGACAGATGGTGAGTCTGACATCAGCATAAGATGATACAGTTTCTTTTCTCTGGTTCCTCATTATTAGGTTTGAGCACCAAAATGAATTGGATGAATCTGCTACACCAGCCAGCACAAATGAAAAGCAGAGCTTTTTATTTCTCTGCCTGCATCATCAATTTTACTTCCCTTAAAGTCCGTCAGTTTAACTTTTCAGGAGTCTGGGCTAAAAAAGACTGCTGATAGATGTTCCCAAAATAGACAACAAGTTTGTACTTCCCTCTTCTTTTCTTATTGAATGGAAAATCTTACGCACTTAATATTGCCCATTACGTAAAGAAGGGTATAAAACTTGACATGTCTGCAAAGTTTCCCACAGTTTGGTAGTTTACTTAGGAGGGGAGGGGTGGTGTGCAAATAACAGCAAAAGTGCTACAAATAAATATGTAAGATAGATATAAGTTTAACATGTATATTACTATATAGTTATGAATATGGACAGCTAATATGAGTACAGAGAGAGTAGGTAATAAATGGAAAATGAGCAGGAAGATACTGTATGTATGAATGTGAATATTAACACACGATTTTAGTAAATACAAAGAGAGAGATATGTGCAGCTCCAGTCTGTTGTGATTTTGTTTGCAAATACAAATGTGTTTTTGGATTTTTATGTCCTCCTAATTGTCTCTCAGGGTTTCACCAGTGGAGTTGTGCCATACCTGGGTACTTACTTGACCATCCTCACCATGCTGGACACGGCATTTACTGACACTGTGGAGGTAAATACACATCGCACCAAATGACCAGCACCCAGTCTGAGGGTTTTATTAGCTCTTTTTTTTTTTAAAGCAATTTAGTTGATTTATTATGCCATATAACACGTTTGTTTTTCCCTTTTTCCACAGGGCGGACTCATCAACTTTGAAAAGCGCAGACGGGTAGGTGTCGCCACCTAGTGGTGACTTAAATAAAGGCTACAAGTTCTCAACTTTGGTAAACATTTCTGACTTATGGATCATTGTGTGCTATTTTAGGAATATGAGATTCTCTCCCAGATCCGGGAGCTTCAGGCTTCATGTTCCCAGTACAGCCTTCCAGTCAACCCTCATATCACTGCCTGGCTACAGGCACACACACTGCTCACAGACCAAGAGAGGTGAGACGCAAATTACACCACGGCAATATAAAGACAGTCTAGTGTGACAGACAAATCTTAAATGGAAGACATTTTTTTCTATTGTGCTGTCCACTCTATCAGTCATTATGTTATTTTCATTCTACCTCCTCTAGCTATGAGCTGTCCCGTGATCTGGAGCCCCCAGTCGACCCGTGTCCCAGCTCTCCCAGCTCATGGAGCCACCGTCTGCTCACTAAGAAGCTCGCATCGTAAGTCTGGAAGACCAAGAGCCTTTATTTACCACAGGTGGCGTGTTATAATATTTAAGTTATGGTGTGGAGTTTTTGATCACCAGTTTTGATAAGCAGCAGCCAGCGCTTTGTATCTAGTAGTTACTGACATACAAATAATGTTCTAATGGTAATGTTCTCTTACCAGCTGTAAGAAAAAGAAGATTTAAAGCCAATGTAAATTATGCAGAAAGGCCTTGGAAATTTTTCTGTAGTTGGAAGTACAATGAATATGTTTGTTAGGTCATAAGGATACACACACTGTTTGGAATCATGATAATCATTTTTTTGTTAATGAACAATATTTCCATGACAGTGTGACTTCAGCAAGAATGTAATGATCACTGGAAATGTGTGTGTGTTTGTGTGTGTGTACGTGTGTGTGTGTCCCCAGGTTACGGACAGCCAGTGAGAGCTCCAGCAGGAAGATGCATGCAGACCAGATCAGTGTGTCATCCTCTGGGTCCAGCAGTTCAGAGATGGAGGATCTCTCCGGCCCTCAGCCCTCCCCCCTCAAACTCAAAGTAAGAACATTTACACTCTCTGAGCAATTCCTGTCTGCATTCCTGAGGAGATCAATTTGTATTTGCCGAAATTAGAAATACGCATTTTTGCAGAAATGACAACCTCGTTCAAAATTTGCTTACCCTTATGGAATAGATTTTTTTTCAGTTGATCATTTGTTTTCTTTTTTAGTGGCTTCACATCTGAGTCACTGTATGATTTTGAATTAGGTTATAAATGAGTCAGTGACAGTGGAGAAATAGAGACATAGACAAGTTTAGGTGCCACTGACTTGTGTATATGACTTATTTTAATGCTTGGTAGGCGATGCTTTAAACGCTAATACTCTGTGATACTCTAGAGAGAAGTTGGCTGAAAATTAAAACATAATCTTCCTATTTTTTCCATCTCTTACTTCCTTCTCACTCTCCTCTCAGCCCCTCTCAGGCTCTCTTCATAACGTAGCAGAATATTTCTCCTCGGCCTCCATGTCCCCGTCCTCTCCGAGCCTTTCCCGCTCCTCCTGTAGCTCTTCCCACCCGGACCTCAGCTCACCCTCCCTGCTAATGAGCCCAGATTCTTTGGCTTCCATGCCAGTCTACAACAAGCAGGTTGCAGACTCGTGCATCATCAGGGTCAGCGTGGAGTGTAGCAGCGATGGAAATGTCTACAAGAGCATATTGGTGAGGAAAACGGAAGACATGAGTTACCAACACCCCTCTGAGCCAACCTGAGGCTGCTCTTGGGCTAGATAAGCAAAGCAGGAGAGAATGATGTTGGTGTTATTTCATAACCTCTAACAGTATGTGAAAAGAAAAATTAAATATCAAGATGAAGTACTAAAGAGTATGAAGGTGAAAGTTAAGGTGAAAATTAAGGTTTTGTGCAAAATGGGAACTCTTTAACTAGAAATGGTATGGGTTCTTTAAGTTTTGTTTGCAGAAAACCTCAAACTGTGTGTGGTTATCATCCCCAGATAACGAATCTTTAACATATAGCAACAAAGCAACAGTATTAAAGGCTGCAACTAGCATATTTAATGTACTGACTACTTTTAAATGAGTTGATTACTAATTAGTCTATTTCAAATTGAACATAACTGAAAATTACCAGAGTTATTCACTACAAAAATGCCCATTTTATAATTACAGTATATGAAATGGAGAAACCATAAGCAACTTTTTATGAAGCTGTAATGAGCAAATATTTTGCATCTTTGCTTCATAAAAGCAACAATTAGTCAATGGTCAGTTTTTTGGCTTTTGTTGATCAGTGTTGCTTAATCGACTAATAATTTCTTTTACCAGTTCTAGTAGGTAACATTCAGCATCCCTGCTTGCCTGTATTAATCAGACCTCACTGCAGCCTGTTATCTCAAGAAATAATCTTTTTTTTTCTTTTTCCTTTTTTCTTTTTTCCTCTTTTCTCTTAGCAAAAAGAAATGATTGCTAATTTTTTTCTTTTTTCTAATCTTTTTTTTCTTTTTTCCCCTTCATTTTTGTTTTTCTTTCTGTCTTTCTTTTTTTTTTTTTTTTAAAANTTTTTTTTTTTTTTTTAAAGAAATAATCACTGATTTCAAATTACCAACAAAGAACATTTGGCTAAAACTTAACAAAACAGCCTTAATAAATACATTTGTGAGGTTTTACTTCTGTTAGAATTTTTCAGAATTCAGAGGCACAGTTTTGACTTTGGCAGCATGTTGGATCTCTTAATGCCTGTTTGTTTGCAGCTGACCAGCCAGGACCACACGCCTCAGGTGATCCAGAGAGCTCTGGAGAAACACAACATGGAGGGTGTGAGCTGCCAGGATTTCACCCTCAGCCAGGTGTTCAACAACGGAAAAGGTGAGCCGTCTTCTCCTCAGGCCTCACCTCTAGCAGAATCATCTCTTCTGCTTCTAACAGGGGAATGCTAAGACCACTTTACTTTCCCTTGCTGTGCTTTTTCCTACATTGCATTGATTTTTGTGCCAGTAAATAGTGACCTAATAAGTCAAGGCAACAAAGTATAAGTAAGATTTCTGGATTGTATTTGTCGGTTTCATGCGTAGGTGTTTCAATAGAATCTCAGCCTGATAAGTAGGAGTCACTCTTCTGTCAGCTTGTGTATTCAAAAGAAAAATCCACTTTAAACACACCAAGGTGGTATTTTTTTTTAAATTGCAAATTCATCATAATTAATCTTGGAGGAGGTACACTTCAGTTCTTCAGTTATAGGCGTCTAAATAAACCATAATGCTGTTCAACCACAAGACATGATGACAGTTTGAGTAAAGAGAACTCAGATTTTCTCTGCTGAAAAACTTGTGCTCTCACTCACTTTCATTGTTGCTGCCACGCTTTCTGCTTACATATGTAACAAACTTCTTACTCTGTTCTGGAAATGTGAGACTGATGTAAAGGCAGATGAGATGTTTAAAGGACCATACCATCCATTTTGCATATTTGAGCCTAATATATTCAATTTTCATACACGTAACANTTAAAGGACCATACCATCCATTTTGCATATTTGAGCCTAATATATTCAATTTTCATACACGTAACAATCATTTCCCAAAGCATACTACTGGAGCGGTGAGTTAAAGAAAAATTTTCCTACATGCCAGACCGCCATTGGTTTCAGTTCATTCTGGTGTGGTATTAAAATCAACTTGTTGATACTTGAAACATTCTTGGGATAGGTAATCTATCATCGCGAACAAAACGTGTAGTCAGCTTTTTTTCAAAGTTAGGTAATTTTAGTGTTTATGCGCAATAAAAAAAAAAAAAAAAAAAAAAGTGGAGTGATCTGAAATGCTTCTTAGTGGTGCATTCAAGTGCTGTAATGAAAAATAGACAACAGGAAGCTTTTTCAGATCACTCCTGTGACGGGTGGGGTTTGGACCCAAATGCAGCACACAGTACAACTCTGACAAGTTAAGTTCTTTAATAGCGTTCTCAGTCCAACACAGAAGCAAGCAGAACAACAGGCAGGACAAAGCGCCTACATAGAGACTGACAGACGGGGAACCCAGGCGCAGGGACCGGAATCGGGGACAGAAGGCAGAGGTGGTTTCCAGGGAAACGACAAGCAGGATAGTCCAAGACAGGCCGAGTCGGTAACAGAATGTCAGTCCACAAATAAACGCTGGAAAGTCTTGCATCGAGGATAGCTAAGAACAATCTGGCAAAGGGTGAGTGTGAGACTGGGGCTTAAATCCATGCCTGATTGGTGCTAATTGGTGACAGCGTCCAAACCTGAAATGAATCAGGCTGATGAACTGAGGTGAGGAGCTGAAGACCAGGCAGGCAGAAATGGCAGGTGAGTAGCTGAGGACCAGGCAGGCAGAAATGGCAGGTGAGTGGCTGATCAGACATGCAGAACTGTGACAACTCCATGCTTTTTATTGTTCTTAAACGCCAAAATTAACTAACTTCGAAATAACCTAACTTCGAAAAAAACCTGAATACACATCTTGTTCGCGATGATGGATTACCTATCCCAAGAATGTTTCAAGTATCATCAAGTTGATTTTAATAGCGTACCAGACTGAAACCAATAATGATCTGGAAGGTAGGAAACATTTTGTTAATTCACCGTTTCAGTAGTATGCTTTAGGAAATGATTGTCAGTAATATTACATGTATGAAAATTGAATATATTAGGCTCAAACATGCAAAATGGNAAATGATTGTCAGTAATATTACATGTATGAAAATTGAATATATTAGGCTCAAACATGCAAAATGGCTGGTATGTTCCTTTAAGGAATGTTGGTACAAAAAAAGTGAATTTCATTACTTCGCTCCTCTTTCTGCCACAGAGCTGCAGATCCCTGACAAAGCCAACGTATTTTATGCCATGTGCACCACGTCCAACTATGACTTTGTCCTGCGTCAGCGCTGGAAGGGCCATGGGAGACCGTTTGGCTCCTCTTCCAGCCCGGGGGCTCAATACAAGAACTGCTATGCCAAGTGAAAATCATCTGTCTCAGCTGAATGTTTGACATACATCTAGAAGAATAAGGAGGAGCTGCTCATCACAAACATCAGCCCACTGCTGACCTGTGGCTCTTCACATCTTCTCACTGTGCTGCAGATATGAAACCATTTGCCATCTAGAATCCTGACAGCTTTGACTGAAAGGGGTGATTTCATCCAAAAATGGCAGTTTTCACTGGTAGCAATACAGAAATGTGTTATACTAAGAATTATGGCGGACTTCTCCATGAGCAAAATGGAGAAAAATCCTAGTATATGCCAGAGGTTGCCTAGAAGAAACATAAACAAATGAAGACTTTCAGAGAGAAATGTGGAATATTGTATTTCCATGTTGTTCTCTGTTAATTTAATCATCAGTGTCTTTGATAATGAACCACATTTTTACCAAGCACCTTTTTATATAGATGAACAAAGCTGTATTACTGTGCACAAGTCCACATTACTTTGTGGATTCTAAAACATTCTGAATCCCAATCCACACCTGACCTGCAGTAGTGTGTGTGTGTGTCGATACGCACATCATGAACAGCCAGTGTGTTAATATTGGTTCATCTTAGGAGAACATCGTGCCAGCCGTAAGCTCTGCATTGGAGCATGATGAATGTATGCAGCTACAGAATGAGGTCTGCTGCCTGGACTGCAGCTTTCTGTCAGAGAAGCGCAGGAGATGTAGGAAGTTCATCATCATGATTAAATAGAGACAGCTGCTGTTAACTGGCGAGCGAGTATTCCTACGCAGATCTCCATCAGATGTGACAGATTTCTAGTCACCGAGCTGTTTTCTAGGACATTAGAAAACAATGAGCGTCCTCCAAATTTGCAGAAGGTTGAGGGTTGGAAGCAAAGTAATCCAAACATCTTCTAGTTAAAGATTCAGTTCTGTTTATTGTCATTATACCATATAAGCACAACTAGTGAAGCACTGCATCCATGCACGCAATCATCTTGTCATTGAAGATTTTAATATTTTAATGTAACTTAATTTAATTTCATATCTGTAATTATTTCATGCATTTCAATTTCAGCTTGTAAAGTGCTGCTGTGATGAAATATGTCCTAGGTTCTATTTGTTTGCTTGTCTGGGCTCGCCTTTCTTATTTCGGTAGGGAGGATCACTATCCCATCGTTTTACATTGCACATGACCTTAAATTTCTTTGGCACCTTCAGGTACTATTATAATATCATGGCGTGTTGTCTGGTGCACTCAGGTCGCTGTGATTTGTCTTGTTTTAAATGATTTTGTTTGTCTGTTTTGAAATGGAGACATTGTGTCGTATGTAAGTGTAATGTGTTTATGGAGGCACCTGCAGTCTTTCATGGAGTATGACATTTATACCAGGAGATTTAAAGGGGGAATCCATCAATTTCATGTATCAAATTTAGTTTATTGGTCATGGGTAGCAAAGTCAGAGGATTGATCTGTATGACTCTTTTCCTAGTGCTTTAATCTTGTTGTAAATACCAACATGTATAAAATTGGCAGATGATCCCTTTAAACCAGAGCTGATAAGCTAATATAAGGGGAGCACTGATGTGTTTTCCTGTCATGTTTCAGGCAGAGGCCCTGAGCAGCAAAATCTACAGTCCAGAGCGAGTTAATGGAAGCAAAATAGGCGTTCTGACATGAGTGGAACATAGCTCACTCCACTGTGTACTTGTGGTGCTGTGAGATTACTTAGATTATTATGAGGAAAGGCTCCTGTATGTAAAAATGAAGTGTCCCAGTACGTGAATTTAACATTAAATGAGCATTTTGATGATGCAGTTTCTTCTCTCTCTGTGCATGCTTGATTGCATGATTGGCCGTCTCTTGTGTGTATTTGCTCCTTCGCTGAATAGGTGTTAAACATAATGCTTTCAACATAAAGTTGTAATAAGAGCCCATGTGTTTTTATAGTAAAGCTATTTTACTTAAATAGATGCCATATTTTATCTAATTGAATTTTAATCTACGTCTACTAATGTCACTTTCTGTTTGCAATCATTATTATACTGTATGTTTACTAATAAAGCTTATTTACTGCCAAAACTATGTATAATTGTGTCCTCAGTGCATTTTCAATGTATAGCTTATGACTTATTATTTTATTATGTAGTTAATTGCTGATTAGACAATAGCCAACTATTTACTACCTATTTAAATAAATATCTGTAACATTGACTTTGTTTTGCGTCCAGATTAAGAGAGAGGTTGTATTTTGGACTTCAGACTCATATATTAAATTGAGTCTTCTGTTCATAATCATACGTTGCAGGTTGTCCATGGACTAATATTATGTTGATGTTGAGATGATCTGGCTGTGGCTGACCACTAGGTGGTGCCAGATGGTTTTAATTCACCGTTGTGGTACTGTTTATTTCCATGACCAAGAATACAGAATTTGAAATATTTCAAATACCTTCACTCAAAGCATACTTGAATGTAAACGGGCACATCAGCACCTCTGCAAGTGATCATTTGACAATTAAGCTACTAAACTCTTGCTTGGGGAATTATGAAATCCAGCAAAATCAGGCCACAAAATGTGTTGTTTTAACCATGTGTCTGAAATACATTCAAAAGAAATGATTTTTCAGTCTTTTCAGTATTTGAGTATACTCACAACTGATCCACCATAACACTTGGTCTTCTTTTAAAACCCGTCTTAAGACTTATTTTTATCATATGGCCTTCCTCTAACTGTGGTAACTGCTCTTATTATTATGGGTTATTTTCTTTTCTTAACTATTTATTATTGTTTTATTTGGTTTTTGGTTTTGATTACGTGTTGATTGCGTCTGTTTTGTTAAGCACTTTGTAACTCTGTTTTAGAAGATGCTATTCAAATAAAGTTAGTATTATTACTCGTCAGTACTCTATTTAATGGCTCCCTTCACCAGAATTCTCCAGCTGATAAAAAAAAAAAAAAAAAAAACAGGCCTTAGTTGCAATATTTGCAAGAAAGATTCACTTTTAATATCTGGATTATTTTTCATCAGAAAAACTGACTCTGGAGCTAGAAAACCAGTGTAGGAGTTAGATCTTCACAATATTCATTGAGTACATAAAGCTGTTATAGCAGGAAAAGCACAGGTGTCAGTAATAACACTAATTATAACTCACAGGTCTGTTCCATTTAGTTTTACCAGTCGGCTACTACGCACAATACCAGATCTCTGACACTGACACACCGAAGTGGAATACAGCCATTATTACTGTTATTAGTTAAACCTGTGTGAAAAAGTCTGCTGACAAAAAGATCTGCAGCCTTGAAGAACAAGTTTATGAGTCATTATTAGGACTTCAGAGCTGAAGGAACATCAGCAGAATCTCAGCAATCTGCTTTAGTTCAATGTGACACCATGTGTGTGTGTGTGTGTGTCTAATGAAACAATACATTTCCTTTTCTTTCATTTCCTTTTCTGCTGCCTTTGTGATTTCCATGAAGGAGAAAATCAAATTCATTTTGTTCTTTAGTGTCCTATGTATCATGTCCCAAGAACTAGCCTATTTAACAATAAGAACCATGATGGATGTAATTACTTTTTGATGGATGACTATAATATTCTAAAAAGTATGTGTGAAACAAATATTTTTTTTATTTGCTGATTATGTGGAGAAAGCATGGAATTTGAGAAAACACCCACTGTACCATTGAAGACTGTTTGCATTAAGTTTATGGAACTGGAAATGTTATGTTTATATGATTAAGTCTTGTAACCCCATGTGGGATGGACCATTTAGGTAAGACACAAAGATCAATTCATTCATTCATTCATTTCCCTATTATTTTATCCTTTATCCTTTTGATTTTTCTGATTTCCTCTACTCCCTTAATCTTCTTCGTTCAGTATTGCTGCTCATCTAGACTGTTTACCTGTATGTGCTTAGTGATGACACCAACCTTTACACAGTATGTACAGTATGTGTGTGTGTGTGTGTGTGTGTGTGTGTGTGTGTGTGTGTGTGTGTGTGTGTGTGTGTAAAATTGTTCACCACCTGTGCAGAATGTCACAGTGACACACTGAATGGTTGTTTATCTCATTTGAGCCATGAGTCACATGTTCCCCTCACCCTGAGCTGACCACTTACATTACAGTGTGTGTGTGTGTGTGTGTGTGTGTGGCAGGATTGTTGTCTCCTTCACTTATAGTTTTTTTTTTGTTCTTCTTGTCTGTCTCAGGCCCTGTGCGTCTTTAACAGAATCTTAACGATTTACAGTGTGGCTGTTGGGGTTTTTTCCTGAGGTCAACATAAATAACCCAAATGACTGAGTGTATTCACGGCTCATGGAAGTAGCATCATGTGAGAGCTGAGCTTACATTAGACTCAAATCACTTTTATGTGATCTGTGCTTGTGTGTTTTTTCTTTCTTTTTATCTGGCAGCAGAAGCAGATAACTATAGCTAAATTTAAATCAATACTTGCTCACACTTTAACAGTTATTTGGTTAAATGACTTGTTTTAGCAAAATTTCAAAGATGTAAATATAGTCAGAAGGCTTTCAGATGGGAACATATCTGAGTGGATGGTGACTGGAACATGGCGGTTAGAGGACACATGACAAGGAGTAACTGAAAATTACTACCTGTTCATGAGAAAACAGGTGAGTTCAGTGAAGACGGATTCCAATAAATACTCATTATTCAATATTCAATATTTGGGAGTTAAAAAAAATCCATAGATATATATTTTTTTCCACATAGACACCAACACATTTATTTTGCGAGCATTCCTAAATTGAATTCAAATTTGGTTATTATCAAGATAACATGTATTGATACAGAATATTGAACGATGCGCTTCTTATTCTTCTTAATTTCTTAAGGAAAGAGCAATTTCAGAACAGTGAACTTCATGGAAAACTTAATGAGTGTAAATAATTAAAAATTTATAAGCCAATACTGATAGATAGATAGATAGATAGGCCTGTATAAATACTCTGAAGAGTAAGTTCAAATACATGCTTACCCTCTCTGGTCAGTGAGAAATGAAAAGGATTTTATTGTTTTTGTTAATTTTTTTTGTTTTGTTTGTGTCTTCATCAAAAAAAAAAAAAAAAAAAAAAAAGATAAAAAGGCCTATAGACGCTCTTTGAGTTTCACCTTGTCTTATTGTTGGTCATCACACTGGTCTGCTGCCTCCATTTTTCAATCACACACACACACACACACACACATGCTTGCAGTGACATACTTTCCCACATTTTGATCTTTGTGCTACAGTGTAAATCCACAGACAGCTGTGTCCAAAGTCACGCGTCACTAACTCCACCTAAACGTGTCACTACAGTACACCAGTTGCATGTCTGCTGCTCACTCAGCTGCAAGTAATAGCCAACGACTAATCACAGATTAGTGTGTGTGCGTGTTTTCATGCAACTGTGTAAGTAAAATGTGAGGGAGCATTCAGTCAGAGTGTGTGAGGCTGCGTGTCTGTCCAGTCACATACACACACAGTATGCAGGAGGTCAGATTTGTTGACATGGAAACATGTTTCTAATTCCTCGTTCGCTACATTTTCGTGTGTGTGTGTGTGTGTGTGTGTGTGTGTGTGTGTGTGTTTATGCAGTAGGACAGAAGCAGGTCTGTGCTGTTTAGACAGATGGAAGAAACGTCTGAGGCTAATCTAAAGGGTTAATCCACTTAATAGCAACCACACGGCCTGTGCAACATGTTACCTCACTAGCATGGGTTTAGCATGTTGTTTGCGTGTGTCAGGCTGCTGCTGCGTCGCTCATACTGTATGCAGGTTGTACATTTTTCCTGATGAAACAGCACAACAGCCATTGTGTTTAGAAGAATTGGTCGGTTACAACACTTAATTACTGTGATGAACTGTGGTGATAATGCAGCACGGTTTGGATTCCTGTTGTCAGCCCCTCTTCACAGAGAGGTCAAAGGTCAGGGTCAGTTACAGTTGGAAATTCATGGGCTAAAGGGACTTCCCCATACACACTGTACAACTAGCAAAGCTGATGACTTATTGTTAGCGGAAATCCAGTGTTCTAGATACATTCAATATACGTTTTGTCAATGTTCATAACAAATCTATTCCTGGAGGTTTTTACATTTCACCTAAACATATTCAAATATAATTTGGGGGGGGGGGGGGGG
>VXCM01002586.1:47318-110230 GCA_014773175.1 Lucifuga dentata
AGGGGGGGGTCATGAGGTCATAGGGTTTGTGCAATATAATTTAAACCCTAAACTGGTGCTACTTGTTTGCCATCCCGTAACAGTTTACCACTGAGCACAGAGATTTTTCATAACTCAGTCATTTAAAATACAGAAAACGAGAGAAGCTTCATTATGCAAATTCAACAGGCTGATGAAGTCAGACATGCCAACAGAGTATCATTATACACACCCTCACACATCATAGACATAAACACGCATAAAGTATACACAATTACATATCACAGCCAACTTCATCTGGAAAAGGGCACATGTTTAGGCCTTGGCAATGGAACCTAAGGGTGTTTTAGCATCATAATGTGGCTGATTCATCTCTCTCTCTCTCTCTCTCTCTCTCTCTCTCTCACACTCACACACACAAACACTTGCATAGATGCTCCTATTACCCTGCCTTGATATTAAAAGTGCACAACTTTCTTGTGTCCTATTTTTAAATTGTGCTGAGTGCATCGTGTGTGTGTTAGAGGGAGAGAGAGAGAGAGAGAGAGAGAGAGAGAGAGAGAGAGAGAGAGAGATTGGAGTTCCTCAAATCAATGCTGCAAATATACACATCTGTAAAAAAAATATAGACGCACAACACACACACGCGTGCGCGCACACACATGTTGACCTATTTAGCACAGTTGTGGTGCAATGAGGCAATAGGGAATGGGTCATGGCAGGCAAGATAACTCTGCTGCACCATCAACCGCCAAGCATGTTCAACAGAGGAATCATTTCTCTCTCTCTCTCTCTCTCTCTCTCTCTCTCTCTCTCTCTCTCTCTCTCACAGTCATGTTCTGTTTTCCTTGTTTTACAGTCTTCCTGCATGCGTTCACCAAATCTATGACTAATCACAGATTAGTGTGTGCGTGTTTTCATGCAACAGTACAACTGTAAGTAAAATGTGAGCATGTGAGGGAGCGTTCAGTCAGTGTTCAGTCACACCACATTTATCTCCCAAAACAGAATAAAATATGTAGCATTTCTTTAGTTTTTTGTTTTTTTTTTTTTTTTTTTNTTTTTTTTTTTTTTTTTGGCTGATGTATGCTTTTATACTCTCCTCTGGGATTTTGTCTTGACTGGTTTTGGCACAGAGGTTAAATTGTGCTTGTGAAACTCTCAGGATTTTTTTGGTCTCCTGAAACCACATGACATGTCTTATTCTTTCTATCAGCTCTGAAGTCAAGCTTACTGAATTACACTGGATTTATATTAATGTACTAAAACTACAAGTTTGGTGTTATGCTATGGGCTCTGTTGCCCTATGCATGCTGTTTTTTTCTATGATCGGATATTTAAAATACGGAAAAAGTGAGAATCTTCATTATGCAAATTCAACAGGTTGATGAATTGTGTACTCGCTATGCTTACCAGATCTTTTTATACAATTCGATACGCTGTTTAACATCAGTAGCCAGCAACCTTTCCTCCGTGTTCTGCAGTCGTTCTGCACATGCTGCCTGGCATTATGCTGTTTTCTATGTCTCAAAATGTGTTTTTATGTGAGTTGTATAGAGCTATCTGGCTATGAAAAGCAGAAAATGATCCTTCTGGGCTAACTCTGGCTCATTTATAGTTTTTCTGTTAATCAGTGAGCTTCGTCCCTGAAGCAAATAATGAACTGACATTTAAAAAAGAATGAAAAGATTAAGCCACGTCAATTCAAAAAGATACACAGAAAATAAAAGAAGGGTTTGCTTGCAGTCTAGAAGATGTAATTTAATTCATTCATTCAGATGGAAGATGAGGCAGAACAACAGCTGTTTATTAAAATACAAAGGATAAATAAATAAATTAAATTCAGGTGACCCCCTCCAGTAAAGTTCATTAGCTGTTATAATTTATCAGTTCTTAGTGAGGGAACTGAGTAGTCATACCGACAAATGTTTAATAATTAACTTCAGAATCCTTTAACTGGGTAGTTTGTCAGTGTTGTGTCTTTTAACTCTGTTTAATAATTGCTAAATTTCAGGCACTGGGATTAAATTCAAAACTCATTTACACCACAGTTAGCCTTATTTCATTTTAATTCTGATGTTTTATTAAACACAGCATAATAAGTCTTTTAATGTCATCTGAACCTCCTTTAACAATGAACTCCATAACAATTATCTCCATCACAATATATCACATCACTTGATATGATCAGGTTGATGAAAGTATATGTTCTCACAGTTTGACATCAGAGGGTAAGTTCAAACTCATAAACACTATATATATTCAGATTTAATTTTCGTTTTCAGCTTCTGAAGATTTCTTCCTCCCAGCTTGCACTTTTTTAACATTTTATTGTCAGCGTAGACCCATTCATTCACTTTGTATGTGATTTTTAGTCTTGCAAGATTACATAGTTATATATTGATGATTTTACAAAAGCACAAATAAGGAAACAAAGATAAAGAAGTGATAATAAAGATAAAACAGGCAAATTAAAAGGAAAACGAAGTAACCAGTTCATCACTTATTCAGTCCAGCAATTAAACAATCAAATTACTTTGAAGGCTTTACTTATTTCAACACCTTCATCTACACTGATCTGTCTGTACACATTAGACATACTGTATATGACATATACAGCAGAGTGAGTATTGTGTGTATACTGTATAGCTATATACATATTTCTGTGCTATTTATGTATTGGGGTCATATATAATCGGTTTACTCCAGCATCATAAATATTCATACTCTGGACTTACATTTCAAGCATTGCACCCATGGGATACTAATGCGATCTGTATCAGTTTGATAAAATGATAATTGGGCTGCATTTCTGTGAATCTTTCTGGCACTTGATCAAAAAAAGTCATATGCAGCTTTAAGGTTCTTTTAACTGAAATTTCTGCAGTGAGTGATGGAGTGTTATTATGTGACATCTGCTCAGTTTTTATATGATTTAAAAGCTGTATGGAGTCTGTGTCTAGATAACTAGATCAAACTGGCCAAAAATGAAATACACTGTAAAGACACACACACACACACACACGTCAGCAGCAAGCCTAACACACTTGTCCTTTTCATAGCCCAGATCTGCCTCTCCCAGTGTTACTGACCTACATTGCTACAGCAGCGCTGTTACATAACCAGAGTTGTTGATCACCGCAGGCAGTGCAACCCCTCACTCTCTCTCTCTCTCTCTCTCTCTGGCTCACACGCACTGTTCACTATCATCTACCAGCTTTCATTAACTTCCTCACATTGGAGCAGACAGCAAAGTGAGCCAAACATGCTGGATTATACCAAAACTAGAGGATAAGTGGGTTACAATATCTGTGTGTGTGTGTGTGTGTGTGTGTGTGTGTGTGAGAGAGAGAGAGAGAGANAAAAAAAAAAAAAATGTTCAGAGTTTAGTTTCTCAGGTTTACAGCAGCTAAAAGATCTGAGTAGTTCTGTCACACTGAAATGTTGGAGTAACATGTCAAGTGGCATCTCAGAAATATTTATAATTTTCTGACATACAAGTTTCTGCACACCAAAAAAACATGCAGGAACACTAAAACTCATGATAAAAGTAGCTTAATAACAACAACAGAAAATACTTGTTTCTGATTGGCTGACAGGTGTCCCTTAAAATCATATGATCAGTGCAAGGAAACAGCAACAGCTCTTTTGTTAACTCTGATGTAACACAGGTTCCTGACAACACCCTGTAGCGATGGATTTGAATACAACCTTGTAAGTGGTCATGGTATCAACATGACATATATGATGGTGTTTGCCCTGACATAAGAAAATAACAATCAAAGTGGAGGCCAAAAGTTATTTGTTTCCTATATCAGGACACTTGAGAGAGTACAGCTGTGCTCAGTTCAGGAGCAGGATTCTCCACAGTCCACGTTTCAACAGAATACATCAAAACAAGCCAACATGGCCCATCCCTGTTCAAAGGCTCCTCCAAATACAGGTAAGAAATGCAGCCTGCTGAAGCTGAATTTGGATGAAACAACCAGTGTAGTTTCTGGTTCTCGGTATCCCACAATCCATTGCCTGTGTTCAGGGGATCTCATCAAGTCCATAAAAGTCTGGAAATTGTACGCATAACATATGGTATTTGTGTTTGGATGTCATATATTACTGGTAAACACATCATTTGGACTTGACTAGCCAATGAAAGAAAGAACTCCAGGATATAAATATTGTCTTACTAGCAGTTTTGATTTTGATATGTTGTTAATCACAGGACATGACAGGAACATGAATGTTATGTTGATATCTCCCAGTTGTCCATCATGCTGAAATGAATCATCAAAGCTCATGAACTCTGGTATTATGGGAAAATTCCTTGTTTCCAGTTATTTAAGGGCTGTATATTTGACTTTAAAACTTCAGGAGAAACCCCCTGAATGGTCTGCCGTCTCATTTTGGGAGGAGCCTTATGTACATCTGAGCCTTCAAGGTCCTCTGGAGGATTCATTTTCTTCAGTCGGGTCTTCACGATGGTCTTGACCTTGAACTCAGATGTAGCTAGCATGTCATAAGGGTTTCCAACATACCTGTAATTACTTCTAGCAGAAGACATTTTGACACAGGCTGTGCCAGTGAGCCAGCATGCACAATACCAAGGGTAGGCCCAAAGGTAGATGTTTGACAAGTCTAAATGTTCGACATAATTAATGAGGGACATTTAGTTGGGCAATGGCCAGCTGATTAATTACACAATTAAAGGTAATTGATTTGTTTAATTCAATATAAAATTTGTGGTACTTTTCCACATATAATTTAATGGATTTTTTAAAAGGCTTGTTCTGGGCTTTAAAATAACAAATTTATTTCAGTCCAGTAGGAAATTATATTCCAAACGCTTCAGTCAGGACCCCATACTGCAAGAGGTCCAGAAGCCTATGAAGGTCTGTATTCTTCCAAAAGTTCCAAATGTTTTCAGTTTTGCTCTACACCCCCAAGAACAGTTTTTGTGGTTGTAGTTTTTAATAAATGTCAGCTTGATATATTGACAAACTGATAGGTCGGTCAACTTTGTGTGTGTGTGTGTGTGTGTGTGTGTGTGTTTCCATGTCAACATGCCTCTGACCTGCTTCCTCAGNGTGTGTGTGTGTGTGTGTGTGTGTGTGTGTTTCCATGTCAACATGCCTCTGACCTGCTTCCTCAGGCAGCAACAAGAGAGAGCTTCTTTTAGAGCAAGTTTACGCTGCAGAGGCATGTGACGTAACCTTTCCTCCCTTCCCTCCTTCCTTCCCCCCCTCTCTTTCTGTCTCTCAACCCTCACTCTGAATAACACGTCNTCTCTCTCTCTCCCCCCCTCCTTCCATCCTCCGATCCTCCTGACTAACCTACTTTTACTCTCCTGGACTATTTCACAAGCCTCCACACACACAATACAATGCAGCTTTTACAGCTCAAAGATAGGCTGAGAAGGAGAACGAGGGAGGGGGGTTAAAAAAAAAGAGGGAGGTACTGTGAGAGTAAAGGCTGACATGAGTGAAGGAGGGACGGAGAAGAGAATAATGCACTACAAAGCACAGCGGTTTGTGAGGATGTCACCTTGTTGTGGCAGGCTGGTGGCTGGCATGGCGGGCTGCGGTTCGCCAGCAAACATGAAAACACATTAGAGTGTCATATTACTGACAGAAAGCAGCGAGTCTGTCTGTGGTCAGCGGCTGATCCACACAAACCCATCTACATCCAAGTACGTCCTTCATCTGTATGTCTGAAATGGAGAAAACAGGAACACAAGAGCTTCCGTTAACGTATGAGTTTGGTGTTTTCAGATCAGTTAAGGAAGGAAGGAAGGGAGGAAGAGAGGACAAAAGTAGAAAAAGAATAAAGGGAAGAATTCAAGGATGAAAACAAGGGAAAAAAGAAGTATGAAAGGAATGAAGTAAAGAATTGAGGAAAATAAGGAATATGACATAAAGTACAGTAGGAAAGGAATAAGGAAGGTAAAGGAAAAGAAAGGAGAAAAAGAAGAAAGAGAACAATCAAGCACAGAAAGGAGGGAAGAAAAGAAGAAAAAGTGGAAAGTAGGAAGGCAGAAAGAAAAGAAAGAAAGAAAGAAAGAAAGAAAGAAGTGGAGTGGAAGAAAGGGAAAATTAAGCACAGTAAAAAGGAAACGACAAGTAATTAAGGACTGAAAGAAGAAAAGAAAGAAAAACTTATGAAAAAATAAATCAAAGTAGGAAGGAAATAAGAAAGGCAGAAGCAAAGAAAAAAGAAGTATGTGAAGAAAGCCAGGAAGAAAAAGGAAAAAAGAATAAAGAAATCAGGGCACAAAGTAGGAAGGGAAGAAGCAAAGAATAATAGGGACGAAAACAAAGAAAGAAGGATTTACAAAAAAGAAGAGGGAAAGAATTAAGGAATTAAGCATAAGGTGGGGGGAGATGGAAAGAAATAAAGCAGATATTAGAGGTCTTTTCATGCACTGATATCATAGTTTGAATGTAAAATCTGAATATGCAAAGTACCTTGTAGCTGCAGCTGTCAGATAATGGATTAAATGAAAAGTATTTCCTTCTGAAATGTGCTGGAGTAAAAGTTTAAAAACTGACATAGTCAAGTGAAGGACCAGGAACCAAAACTACTTGGCACAGTACTTGAGCAAACGTACTTAGTTACTTTCCACTTCTGGCAATAGATGCAGTAATTTTTCATTTTAGCCACAGGTCACAATGATGTAAAGTTTTAATTACTGTGCTAACAAACTCTGAGAATAAAAATATTTTTATTCATCCCTTTTTTGCTGTCCTCAGATTTAGAAGAATGGTGGATGCTGAAGTTACAACACCATCAGGCTCTCTTTCCTGTAATGGCTGTTATGTAACCGCTGTCGGTGGCATGCTGTGCCCATGCCAAAGTGTTGTTCCATTAGCCATTCTTCCATTAACAGCGAGGTCAGACGGAGGCTGTCACACTCAGTGCTACAGTCTGACGCAGTTCCATCTCTCCAAAGATGGTTGCATAACTTGTTTTTGCTTCTTGCACAGTGACAGATTTTGGATTCTGGATTTTCTCCCAATCTCTCTCAGTAAACACACCAGTTAGATTACTGTTCACAGCACTGAGCAATACTGCTTCTGGTTACACCAGAAACAGGAAGTAAATAGTTACAATTTTCTTTTTGTAAAACTACTTTTTTAAAATATAACTTTAGGTGGTTTTAAATGCTGATCTTTTTTTTTTTTTTTTTTTTTTTTTTTGTTTGGCTAAGTTACTCTGAAATTTACCTATCATATTTGCTCCTGCTTTTGTTACGTCAATCAAGGAAAGTGGCTTCAGGCAGTGTGGGGAAATTTGTTGGTTTGTTTACCAGGATGACTCAAAAGGTTCAGAATGGATTGATGAAACTTGATGGAAGCATGAGGCATGGCCCAGGGAATAACCTATTAAATGTTGCTGGATCTGGATCCAGGGTCAGATCCAGGAATCTTTAAAATGATTTCTTTACGTGGTAAGATCGGGCATTTTTCCAATATTTTTGTCAGTTTCTTCCAAAGTCATTCACCAATCAATGAAATTTATTGATAAACTATTAAACTAGAAACAGTTTGGTCTGGAGCCATAAAAAATTTAAATGATACTGTTTCTTATGATAAATAAAACAATTCAATCCCACCTTTATAGTTCTTTCTTGTTAGGCCAGTATATTATTACAAGACAAAATTTGTCTAGGCTTGTTCGGCCTTGCTCCTCTTATTTTTGTACTTAAAGGACGATCCTGGGCATTTTGCATGTTTGAGCCTAATATATTAAATTTTCATACACATAACATTACTCACAACCATTTTCCAAAGCATACTACTGGAACAGTGAATTAAACAATTTGTTTTCCTACCTTCCAGACCACCATTAGTTTCAGTTCATTCTGGTATGCTATTAAAATCAACTGGTTGACACTTGAAATGTTCTTCGCCAACAAGATATGTATTCAGGGTTTTTTTTTAGAAGTTATGTAAATTTAGCATTTAAGTGTAATATAAAGTGCAGAGTGAATGTATATCTCCACTGGGGAATATAGTGCCAAAAGAAGACCTGCGTTTATCAAAAAATTTAAACGACCGTGACTTCATAAGGTTGTGTAACTATTAGCAGGCAAAACATCGATTTTTAAGGTGGGTGTATCGCTTGAATTTGATTTTGAAAGATTAAGAAATTTTCAAAATATCAGGAAAGCTGAAATAGTTTTATCCTTTGGGAAATTATTGTCAGTAACGTAACATGTATGAAAATTGAATATATTAGCTCAAACATGCAAAATGGAAGGTATGGTCCTTTAACACTGGTGGCTGATGGTGGCCAATTAATTATTTTGAAAAAATTACAAAAGCAACATTAACTGGTTAAATGGTTCAAAAATATATTGTACTTTGTCTCTCTATATATTTTATGAGCTCAGTCTACTTTTGTGAACTGCTTGACCTTGGGTAAATGTTTCATTTTCAGTTCTTTCTTCCAGTTCTGTAACATATTCTCTGGAATTATGTCACAAGTTCAATGAGGTAAGTTCACAAAGAACATTTAATATTTTATCTGCTATATATATATGTATATACACGATTAAGTTGACAACAGATCCCTATGTGTGCTGCTGTATTCATGTTGCATATGTTGTGCAACATTTAGTGACTCAGAATAGTTACATGGTCTGATGATGTTAGAAAATATCATGTTTTGCGTCAGATCAGGCTGAGCTGTACTCACAAACTGAGATGTTCCTGTATGAGCACTCCAGCTGAGTTATGAGTCAGCTAATTGGTCTTCTGTAAAGAAAATAGGCTGGTCAGAATGTGTGTGTGTGTGTGTGTTTGTTTGAGCATGTGCACCAGTTTCACCATTTCATAATGGCATCACATAAGTTTCAAGAGAGGAACATAAATTCAACAACTTTTTATTTTGTTTCATTTTGAATCTTTCACAATCAAAATGAGTTTGTTTTTTTTTTTTTTTTACCATTTTGCATATTCAAGTGAAGTATAGCAATACATAATTACTTCTGGACAAGACTTAATCTTTTTTTTTTTTTTTTTACATAAAGCCTTTTGGCAAACAACAAACATTATACAGTATCAGAGCAGTAATGGTATCTGGGGCATCAGGTATCATGGGAAAATACACAGCACAATCAGGAAGAGCACAGAGCAAAGGATGACAGAAAAATACATTTAATAATAACCAAAATAATAACTGAATATAATATAAAATAATCACAATAATAATAATAACAAATAATAAAATAATGATAGCAGTATACAAGAGATAGAGAGACAAATTTACATTTATACATAGTGGCCAGAGGCAGGCACCAGGAAGTGAAACAGTTAAAGTAACTTGACTGTGAGATCTACTGCATCTACTGTAGCTACAAGTCAGTGCAGAGGTGAGCAGGATTGTTGAGACAGTGGCCTGTACTGTATGGGGACAATGAACGATACGATAAAGAGGCACCTTATGAAGAGAGAGCAGCTTTGCTGGTTGTGACTCAAGAGCCTTTTCATTTATTAGACAGTTTTTGTCTGAAAACTGAAGATTTATCGATTTTGTGAATGGCTGGCTAATGAGGCTTGCCAATGAGGCTTGCCTTGTGCTTGTCAGGGTTTGCCAGAAGCAGCGTGGAACTACATATCTTTGACTGATACAGATACTGGCCTCAACTGTGGAGCTTTTGAGTGTTGAAGAAATCAGATCATCTGAATAAGGATCTCAAACTGATCCATAAATGTCATTATTTTTTTTACCCTTTCATTTTTTTTTTAACAAGTTATGATTCATAGTCTTTGAGGCATTTTCTAGAGAATAAGGGACTGTACAAGGAGTCATAACAAGAACAAACCAATCACTTTTAAGTCTACGACATCCCAATGCATTATTATTATAATTTTTTTTCTTTGCTGATTTTGCCACATTTTTCTTCTTAAAATATATATTCCATATATGCAAATTTATGTCACAGTAATATACAATCTAAGTGCTTCAGAAGTGAAGGGGTTTTCTGTGCAGATAAACACAAAATTTTTCAGACGTGTTCAGAGGGAGGAAGAATGTAACTCTGCCAAAAGAGGAAACAAAGGAAGGATGCTTATTCTTTGGTTAAAGGAATGTTCCCATAATATCACACTAGATATGTATGCACTGGCCACCCATCAAGGCAGTTTGGAATAATGAATAACATTTGAAATTACCACGACAAATTTCCTAGACTCCAGCTCCAAAGTTTCATTCTATTCCCTCCCACATTAAGTGATTTGTTATTTTTATTGTTAGTTAAAAAAAAATAAAAAATAAAAAAAATAAAAATAAAGATTAAGAGCAGAATAGACAGGAGGTAGGAGAAAATTTGAAAGGTGAAAGGGTGATGATGAAATCACATATTAACGACACTTCACACACCTCACTGGCTTCTTATATGTCTTGTAAGGTAGTAATGAATTGAGAATAGCTTTGTCCCACTATCACAAATGGTGGAGAGATGTTATAGTAGTCTGTCCATCATAGAGAAGGTGATGCACCAAGAGAGGTGACAGGGAAATGCTAGAGTCTTTAATCTCTCCTCTTATTGCGTCCACCCCTCCTGCTGTTGGATCCCTTTTTCCCACCCTCCTGTTTTGCCTCCACCTTCTCATTTATCTGAGGCATTTCCTCTTCTGCATACTCCGTCTCATTTTCTACCTCTTTGTTCTCTCCATCTGCTTGACCACTGGGATGGTTGCTGGGTAGAGCCAAGTAAGGGTGTTGGGGCAAGGTGGGAGATGGGGATGCAGTGGTGGAGATGGTGACTGGTCCCTCCATTTGTGTTCCCGCTGCCCCATTGGACAGAGCTCTGTATTTGAGGCGGAGCTTATGAGGCAGGGCAGTGGCTTTGACCTCGCCTTGGCACTCCCCATGTGAACCCACAGCCCCAAGTGTCTGCTGATGGTAGCTGCTGATGTCTGATGAGGAAGAGGAGGGGGACTCATCATCTGTGGAGCCTTCCTTGTCAGAGCTACGGGGATCCCCATCACTGGATGAGGTGTCTTTACCAGAGGAATTCTCCTGGTAGAATCCATCGGCTCGGGGACCTCCCTCATAGGTTAGCACTGGGGGCTCTTCATCTAGTGTGTTGAGGTAGCCATTGTGCTGTGGGAAGGGGGACTTGCCTTCCTCAGAGTTGTGGATTAAATCAGGGGCAAACGGGTTCTGGTGTCCTTGTCTCTGTCCCTGGTAGCTGTAACGCCCCTGATGGTTCTCACATTGTTGTTGGGCACTGGATGTGTACCGTTCTTCCAGCCCCCCTGCTGTCTCAGCATGACCATTGGTGTACTCATACTGTGGCGAGTCTAAGGTCCTCTCTAGCTTCTCAGCTACCTCTGTGATGGTCACTGAGCAGTCAGAGAACTTGGTTGAGGTGTGCTGGCCATGCTGTGCTGGCCTCCTCTGCTGGGTTTGGGACTGTTGATCCTCTGGCCTCTGGCTTTCCATGGGGTAAAAGCCACTGCTGGAGCCATACAAGATGACGCTCCTCTGTGCAGAGGGGCCCTGAGAAGCTGGGCTGGAGGCCTCCAAGTGGCACTGCTGCTGCTGCTGCTGCTGCTGTTGGTGGTGCTGGTAGTCCATAGCATTTTTAGCTTCTGTGGCACTCTGCTGGTGAGCAGCAACCAAAGCAATGTGATTGCCATGGTAGGCCCCATTGGGCAGTCCATTAGTCATCTCACCTGAAATCCCATTGCTTTCCAGTCTGCCCATCTCCATACCTGAGTGCTCCTTCTTGATGTTGTAGCCTATGGGTTCTGGGCTGTCTCTGGAGGAGCCGTCAGACAAATCAGAGACAGAGCAGTGGGGAGAGTACTTATGGAGTGTAGTGTGACACTCACCATGGCTCGACTGCTCTGCTTCTGAGGAGTCTGAATTCATCATCACTTGGGATGCACTGGAGTAGCCACTGCTTGAGAGGTAGGCGTTACTGTTGGGGTTGTTATTAGTGCTGGTCCCAGCACCATTGGAGATTTGCTGACTTTTCTCCATGTAGGAGGCTGTGCTGATGAGGCCAAAGCGCAGCTTGAGCTGAAGGAGTTCTGTTTTCAGGCGAACATTCTCCTCATTCAGAGTCATGACCCGATTTTCCAGCACCATGTCATTGAGGCGACGCTTTTCCCTTGAACGCTTGGCTGCTTCGTTATTCTTCCTCCTCTTTTCCCAATAACAAGCATCTTTCTTCTCATCAGAAATGAACTCTCGCTTGCGACGGGAGTTTATGTTGGGCTTGGTACCTTTAGTCTGACGGCGTGCTCCACCATCAGGAAGTGGGGATGAGAGGTTCCTGCTATAGGCAGAAAAATCTTCCACCTCTACAGCATTTTTGTTGCTGGTGGATGGGAGGTGTAGTCCCAGGTTTTCCATTTTTCCCAGGGGCTAGAGCGTAACTCTAGCAAAGGGAGAAGGGGATAGATGTGTAACTATATAAGCCAACTGCTTTGCTACTGAGGAGTCTGACCTATGTTGCAGAATCTACAAAAACTTCAGGATGAGGTATTTGTGCTTGTCGTAAGGAGAACCTCATTGATTTGGCCTGTGAAAACTGTTAATTACTTTTCAAAATCACAATATTCAAGTGTCCAAATTAGCCAAAAAGATTAAAAAGAGATGGAACTCAACAAAAACCTCAGACATTGAACTAGTGTTCAGAATGAAGAAAAAGAAAAAATATTTTTTGGCAAAAAAAGTCTTCCAGCTGTCTTGCCAAATAATTACAGAAGGAATCTCTGGGGTCTCACTAGGAGTAATTTTGAGTTTGTCTGTATCTTCTTTAATCTTCAGCAGAGCTCTGATGCCTGTCAGACCACTGCCCTGCTTCTCTCAGTGTCTTACAGAGGATGTAGGTCAGTCTGTCTGCTCCTGGGTTTTTCTGCACTCGATGCTCCCTAAGGATCCAGCTTCAGTGCTGCTGCTTGCTGACCACTAACTGCGTTATGGAGACAGAAAGAGAGAAACAGAGAGGAACAGTTAGTTAGACTCACTGTAAAACCACTGCCTTTCAATGTGGCATATTTACAGTTCAGTCAGATCTAATGAGATTTATGAAGTATACAGTAGTACAAGCTAAAATGTGGGCCCTATGGTGTAGCCTGCAAAGCCTAATATCAATATCTCAACCTTTGCTGGAAAACTACAACATACACAGCAAATACTTGCAATGTTTGTCTTACACAATGGACATTTTTATCCATTTCCTTCCTTGACATTAGTTGGAGAGGAATCAAGTGGGGTATGAGCCAATGCTGCATGCCTTGAATGCAGCTTAGCAGAATTTTGGAGGGTCCTGGATCTGCAGCAGGACAGTGGTGAGCAGAAAGGGCTGAGGCTCGGATCGGGAGAGCTCAACACATGTACACTGCTACTGCAGAGCTCTTTTTTAAACACTGCTCCGTAACAGTCATATAATCTGGACTATGCTGACCAGCTTCCAACTCTGTAGAGGCTGACAGATAAGAATGCAGAATACCTCTATCAGGTTGTGGTTCATAAATCTGATACATCATCTGTACTCATACAGGTACATTATAGTCAATGGTGAAGCAAGTACTGATGCTTTCTAAAAAGAATCACAATCAAATATAATGTGGTGGAAGAGAGAGAGAGAGAGAGAGAGAGAGAGAGAGAGAGAGAGAGAGACTCTACCATGGCCCATTTGTCACAGCAGCAAATTTTGTTTCTGTTTCCTTTGGGAGTCATCACACTGTGACATTACACAACAGTAGAAGCTGTTGAACTTTCTTATGTAGTGTCAACATCATAGCTTAACAGGAAATCTTACCCCCCCAAACATGTCTTGCACCATAAATTTAACAACCCAGAATGCAGCACGGATGCTGATGGCAGTCCAGTGTTGTGTAATAAGTAAATCTGATTGCTGTTTTAGCCTGATTTGTTTCCTCTCTCACTGCACAGCACTGCACAGTTGATATTCAGTAATTAATAACACATCATTACACTGAGCCCCGTAATCCATTACAAATACAAAAAAAAAAAAAAAAAANAAAAAAAAAAAAAAAAACATGTTTTATGATTCACGCAGACTGAATGTAAATCTATGTCAGTATGCCACTGGGTTGTGATGTCTTCTCCGGCGTTGCTTTCATACTTAACGATACAGACAATAAAAACATGAATTTTATCATCTGGGATGCGTATATGATGTGCCTTGTTTTTTCCTTGAACACCAAATGACTCTGGAAACTTCTACAGTAATCAAACTTATGGTATTGTGGCAGATTATTCACACATAAAATCTGTTTCATTAAGGTTATGTTTCAATGTAAGTTAACTATTGTCCTATTTTAATAAAGACAGAAACTTTTCAAGCTCATACTACAAATCTGACTATTCCATTCAAGAGGCATTTCTGAGATATACTTTTATTTACTTTTCAGTCCAGCACACGAGGTATATCTGTGATTTTTCTTAGTAGGTGGCTTCTTTGTAAGGTGGCCCATGGATGTTTTGGTCTGCTCAGAGTTGCCATTTGGATCAAAAAGTTTGAGAACCAACACGTTTGAGAATCCCTAATGCAGCCTTTTCAAAAATTACAAAAAGTGATTAGGTTTTAAGGTACGCAAATAATATCCTAGTACTAGAGGAATTTGCCAGATCTATGTAATGTTAACCAATGCCAAGTACCAAAACCTTTGTGAGAAGTTTCTCCACACCTAAAAAAAAACATTCAGGGTTAAAGATTGGTAGGAATTTATTCAAAATGTCTTCTAACAAACTATTACAGCTGCTACTGCTGGCAGCCCCATGTATTAACATCATGCATATTATCAATTAAAATTTTTTCCTTTAATCTTAAGCGTGAGGTCAAACAGGAAGGAGAATTTCGGTAGATGAATGCTGGTGAAACAGCAAGCAGCTCCTGTTTCTCATTCATGTAACTGTCCTGTTCTATCTGTGTGGTAAAACATGAAGAATGAGACCAGAGGTGGTGTGGGCAGAGAAATCGGGCCTGAACAAAGAAACTGACTAACTGACTGACTCTTCCTGTTATTTGAACTGTAATGGTAACAGTCAGTTATGCACTCCTATCCAAAATACAATAGAAACAAGCGTGCTCTGTTTTAGTAGAACTGACTAACAACAACCTTCCGTTCTCTGAGGAACACTATATTGTTCCTATATCACAAACTACTGATTTCACACTGTGTGGTCAATGCAGCATAAGAAAACATACTTATCTTAATCTGATAAGTATCTTTTCCTGACTGGTTACTGCATCTGTTTTACCCTGGAGCCAATAACCTTGTTACATAATCTCACATTCACTAAACCATACTTAGTATCTGTGACCTTGAAACTGTTTGTCTACTGCTGTGAATCATTAATCATATATTTACTCTGACCTTCATGTCAAAACTCTGATTAAGGGATTATGCTACAGGCTGGTCTTCACATTTGAAAAGCAAAATGTTTTACTCGTGTACCATCCTTCTACTTTTTACAAAGAGCCACAGGAGGAAAGGGATTTGGATACATCCACCAACAGATGTGGAAAAATGCAGGGTCAGCCCCCCCTCTCTCACCACCCCCAATAATTTTCATAAAGACTAGGGAGGGGACGCGAAACAAAGGCAAGTGGAAGGAAGCATGCACATGTCTGCGCTGTCCCACTGACCTAGAAAAGACGCTACACAGTCAACACACCTCCTGTCTTTAACGGTGCACCATCAAATATAAGTCAGTGGGACTGCAAGAAAGGGAGGGCAGGAGAAGGAAAGAGTATTAGAGTGCACTCTAAAAATAGAGCACCAAAAAGAGGTGAGGGAGGGAGGAAACACAGAAGGGACGGGGGGACAGGAGGAATTCATCTGGAGGAAACAAGGGGAGGTTTATAGACTCTGCAGCATGAGGAATAAAAGAATCAAACTTGAATACGACACCAGCCTAAAAAAAATTTGATTATGAAAGCCCCGGTGATTTTCATGCAACATTAATTCTTGCGTGCTCAAGAAATCCCAGCGACACCTGTGAAGCAAATAACCACACCATGAAAAAGTAAAAGATAGGGAGATGACATTGACGTCAGCGCACACCGTATCTGCAGCCCAATTCACACATAACAGCTTCTCTCTCAGGACTGCAAGGGGAGGGGCTGCTGTTGTTGCTCATAACGTACGTGCTCTGAATTTCTCTTGTTGCGAAGTAAACCCTGTGTAACACATGCATATTACAAAAGCAGCAGGAGCTACAGGTTACTGGCTCTGAATGTGATGCAGTCTCCTCTCTCTTTATCTTCTCTGTGCATGTTGTGTTCAGTATAAAAGCCAAGAAAGCTACAATAAGACCAGATTATTTTAGCATTATTAAGACAAACCAAAAAGAGACACAGGACATGGGCTGTTTTGCAAATTCACTGCATCTAAGTCCACAGCTGTTTCTGTGTTTTTGACCGAGGATAATTTAGGTCTTCACTACTTCCCAGGCACTTGCTACTCAGAGAGAACTGTTTCACCTCTGACCCCCTTCTGAGGCAAGTGTGAGTAAAATGTATGGCATCCGTTTCCCCTCCTCCATCTTTTAAGTGATCCAACACCACACACGTGGAGGGGCACCAGCCAGAAGCCTCCATTTTGCCCCTTGGCTTTGTGTCAGGAAAGCCCATAAAACTAGGGAACAGGAATACAGACATTCCAGGTCAGTTAGAGACTCTATCACTGCTCCCACTTAATGTTTCCTTTCTGCAATATGTGACAACCCCTGCAGTTACAATGACAGAATTTTACATTAAACCCTTCACATAGTAGGTTTAATATTTAAGTTAGCAAGAATTAAATATTAATCTCCTGAAAACTGAACATTCCTCACATTTTAAAATATTATATTTTGTTATGTTCTGATTAATCACAAATGTGACTGTGATTGTCAATTTGGCAAAATGTGTATTATGTGTCAAAGCAGTGATCTGTAAACTTTGCCAGTAGTATCTGCTTTACTTTAACATGTGTACATCCCCAAATATATTTTTTATACTATATATGGCTGCTGCATAGACCAGCAATCTTTACTGGCTAGGTCCAAGTTAAACGTTTGAGTTCCTTCCAGCCAGCATGTTGAATCATCAAAAAGCATAACTAAGAATCAAATGCGAGAGTTAAAAGCTAAATGGAAAATTGGGTAAAACAGCTAAAGTTATTCAAGTCTGTGGCCTCATATTCCTCAGAGCAACAGAGGGAGCAGTCAGAGTAATCTAGCGCCTGCCCCGTACCTTGTCTCTCTTCACCCAGATTCAGGTCTGACCTATATTCAGAGACTTGGCTGGAACAGAGCATTGCAGACAGCTCTGAAACCAGACCAGCTTGCTGCAAGTGAGACTAAATGCGCACCAGAACTCTGCCTGCCTCGCCAGAGAGGGCTTTCCACCCATTGCATCACATCCTGAATGTTCACTTGTTATTCTAATTTCACAACAAAGCCACGCCAAGACCTTGCCAGGATTATGGAAGACAGTCTTGTACCAAAGAGGGGAGGCCATTATCTGGTTTAACCTCAGTTCTGCTTTTTCTGTTCCATGTTTTCTCTTGGAGGAGAAAGACTAAGCAAGTTAAAAATAGCTCAGAGGCACCGAGCAGCTGGTCACATTGGATAGATGTCTTACATCAATATTGAAAGTGTTTCAAAAATCACATTGCCACCAGCTTGTGTATGATAGACAAGTTTGCAAAGTTTACTAAATATTCAAGTGCTTTAGAAGTATGTGAGGTATATTATTCTGCTGTGAATGATAGGACAAGAGCACAGGGTGTGAATAGGAATCAATTACAAAGCTCTGCCCCATGAGAGAGCTGCTGTTTATTGCTTCTCCCTGCTGTGTGCTGGTTATGTCATCCTCTCCAACTCCCTCAAAGCAAAGCTCCGTGCTTGTACTTAACACACTTACATATAAAAAACCATCTAATTACTTACTTTACATGAAGTCACACATTTCCTGATTGCATCGTCCTTTGAAAATCTATTATTTCCAAATGATGCATCCTAAAAACAGAAGCAAATGTTGTGCATTTCCTGACTTACAACAGAAGAGGAAGCTTTGCAGAAAAAATTTTCGCATGCGAATAAGATTATATGCTTGTTCTCGTTTGCTATCAATGTAATTACTATTTATTTTCCAGAAAATGTTTTTTTGTTTTTTTTTTTTTTTTTTTTTTTTTTTTTTTNGTTTTTTTTTTTTTTCTTTTCAGTAACAAAAGTGATCTAATGGACACTTAAAAACACACATCAGCATACCACGTGCAGCAGGTATGGAGTGAGTGTGTATTCAATGCAAGTATGAACACAACAGTCCCCATTCCCTGAAAAACACACCATGAGGGGAATAGCAGACTCCCTCTGACATTGAACACATAATGTGGGAAATGGCCAACCACGTTTTTACCAATCCTGCTCTAAGTTTGATCATACAACCCGCCTGTAAATCATTAACAAAGCGAAAAAACAAAAGAAAAAGGCGAGAAATCGTTCCATTGTTCTTAAGAATACCGTGTTTGATACAATAAAAACAGCATGAATCGTGTGGAAGTCTGACGCGCGGATCTGCCGGCAGGCTGGAGTCGCCATGTGAACAATACCCGGCCATAAGCATCATGTCCTTATCTCCACACACTCACACACACACACACACACACACACACACTCTCTCTCTCTCTCTCTCTCTTTCTCACACACACACGCCAAAGATATATACAATAAGCCATACCAAAATGGAAAAAACTACGCGTAAAATTAACTAACCGCGAAGGCTAAAAGCCGTTCCCCACTCAACCCAAACATACCTTTCTATCTCCCGGAGGAAAAAAAACACGGAGGCTTCCCCGACACAAAAGCTGTCTCCCTCCCATTTCCTCCTTTCCTGTGTCCCTCAGAAGAAAAGAAAAGTTTTCTTCTCTTTCTCCTCAGAGGTTACGGTGTAAGATCGTGGAGTTACCGGTGTGGATGTGGCTCATGGGTTGGGTAAGCTTGCTCTGTTTGGCTCCGTTGGATGAGTGTTGCGTGCTCCCGGACACTTTGCTCCAGTTTCTCCGGTTCCCTTTCTAGAAATATGTGTTAGTAGGTCAGCGGTTGCATAACAGCTCTTAGGCTGCCTAGTCACGTTTGTGACCTCTATCTCTACGCGTCTCCTTCTCCCCTCTCCACCTTTATCTCCTTGTCCGTCCATCCTTCATCGCTGTTTGCCATTTTTAACGGGAATAGTTTGTAAATTTGTAGTAAGGGCAAAAAATAACGCCGCGCTGCTGCAAATATAGGGCAAAAAATTGTACCTCAGAGCCAGAGCCAATAATTGCATGTACCACGCTACTGTAAAAATCTTTATTATATATTATATTATCAATCATTATAATACATTTATCCTGTAATGCTATAGTTACTCCTCTTACTGATCCTTAATGTCTCACTCCCCGTTTGGGAACCTGTTAGACTTGTAACACCATCCTCAATTACAGAGATGAATTTATGAAGATGTTAATACTTTTATTTGCTGATGTTGTTTCCCTGAAGCATATAAAAATGTGTCCCACTGTAAAGTAGATAGATAGATAGATAGATAGATAGATAGATAGATAGATAGATAGATAGATAGATAGATAGATATTAATATGAAAGGACTTACACAGATGCTTGACTATTAATTCCAGCTTTAAATAAAATAAACCACTTAATTAGGAACCTTCCTTCACATTGTTCTCTTCATAGGGAGGTCAGAGGTCAGAGTCAGGTACAGAGCAGCACGGCTGGACATGACATTGACTGTCTTGCTCAAGGACACTAGCAGATTTGACTGCATGACAGTACAATTTGGGACTTGAACTCATACCACTTGAATGATGCGGTGACTTTATGTGTGATGATTTCTATATAAACTGGGCAATTACCCATCATGCTGCTTTTTTAAATTTTTTGTGGTATTTCCATCAGTGTTTCAGGTACAATATGTGCAAGAACATTACAGCACAGCAGGGTAATGACTTTGCACAATTAAGAATACATGAAATTGCAACCAGTCTCTGCAAAAAAGTAGTTAAATATTAGATTTTGAAGCTCAGGCCAATTACTATTACACAACAGTTAATACTTGATATGATGTGAATCATAAGGGTATGCTGCCCCTTCCTCCCTCATGTCACAAAGGAGAAAAAGTAAAAATAAACAGCATGTCCACTGTCATTAGAAGAACTAAGCACTAGACTGAAGGTCTTTAAATCTTGGGAAAATCATTTGTTGCAGAGACAAACTGTACAGTGTACAGTGTGTGTAGCTCTGCTGATCTGAATGTGTGTGTGTGTGTGTGTATGTTAAAAATTTTTTGGGACAAATTTTCTTGCCTCTTTTGATTCTTGTCCACCCACTTATTAGACTAGTTATCCACTCCCTACTTTGTAAAAAAAAAATATTAAATATAAGCCATGTTGTGAGGAAATTTACCTTTTATAGTTATTCTGTCTTTTATTTTGCTTATATTAGTTTAAGCCTCAGTCACAGAAATATATCTTGATAACAGTATAGATGTAGAGAAGACTTTGCTTACACAAGATATTTAAATTATTCTGAAGACAAGAGTTGTGATTTGCTATTTTGACATTTTGCTGCTAAATCTGCATATTTATCAATACCTGTATTTTTGTCATTTATTATGTGCCTTATATTAATATAATTGCCATAAATTACATTAGAAATAATGAATATTAGCTCTTTTTCTCATAAGCTATTATCTGTTTTGAAAGAGAAAACACATTTTCATTTTCAGAATGACTTTGAATTCTTATCACCACCCATAGCTGATAAGGCAGATTGACACAGAAAAAAATGTATCTCCTTTAAAGCACTATTTATTATTTTATACATTTCACACATCCACCCTGTTGTCTTATCTGTTTAGAAAGAGGAAGTGCATTATTGTTTAGGAGCCTTTTTCTCTCCCACATAGTCCACTGTTTACCTCCATATTTCATACAGAGTCATGCCAGTCCTGCTTCATACCAGTAAGACCACCTGAAAGCACACAGATCTATTTACAGCCTTCTTTCTTATTCAGATCCCTTCCCCCTACCTTGTCTTACAAACTACACATATGCACACATACATGCACACACACACACAATCATCACCATCATTAGCCCACGTTGGAGAAACGGTGGCCATGAACTTGTCTAGCTCCTCCCCTAGCTCGCTGTTATCCAACCCCCAACACACACCATCTCTCCAGCTGCATACATGCAGGCATTCCCTTGGCAACTGTGGTGTGGTTGTGCCTGCCTAGCAACCAGAAGGCTCCCTTCTTCTGGCTTATGGCATGGGGTGCAGACTGGGCTGGGTGATGATTGATCACAGACAAAAGACTTGATGTGTTGTTGTTTTGGAGTGAGAAAAAAGGCCAAACCTAAAAAAAAAAAAAAAAAAAAGACCACACAGCTGTACAAAATAAACAAAATCTGCTGTTGTCATTTTTACTTCACACATTAGCATTAAAATTGACCTTCACAGGGTTTCATTTGAACAAGGCAATAGAGGTGCATAATTTCTCTGCTGTCTTATTCTTGCACTGTGTGTGAATAAGAGATGAATCATTTGAAAGTGGGAGAGCCATATGCTTAAAACAACGACTGGATTAATGCTTATTCTGTATGTAAAGCATGTGCCACAACGTCACAAAGGAGGAGAGAACCTCTGTGGTAAAGTCACTTTGAATGAATGAGGCAATGACCCATAATAAAGACAGTTAGCGCCCCCTGGTGCATACGATACTGAAACTGCTCAACAATGTGTTCATGTAACATTCTGTCAAGTGAAATAAAAAATTCTGTGTATTCATTGCACTGCCTGATTCCCCCCCCCCCCNCCCCCCCAGCAGATTTGTACTATCTTACCTCTGATGTATTGTGTTCTGAACCTCTTTACTTACACACAGTTCCATATGAGCCAATCAGTGTCCACAGCAGCTGCTTCATTGCTAAAAATATCTTTCCTGATGCTGACGTGGTAGATGACTCATGCAGACCTGCTCCTCTCCCTGCATCCATACATCCCCTCGCCTGACACGTCTGCATCCTCACCAACCCCAGTTATTTCCTGCTCCAGTGCTGTCAGTAACTTCTGTTTGCTAATGATGCTGCGCCTCAAAAATGGCATGGATTCAGTAATGAATGATGGTGGTTATTTTCAAAACTTAGAGAACAGGTGTGGTTTTTATTTTTTTTTAATATAATAAGAATATATCAATTTAGTCATAAAGCTTCACCAGTCTTTAATATGAAAAATATTTAATTTCCAAGTACAGCTTGTCAGTCATTGTTTCTGAATGACACATACAATGCTGTGTTGAACATCAGACCATAACACACAATACATAGAGCAAAACCTAAATAATTCAAAACCAGCATACTAGTGAGAAAATATTTTTTTAACACAGATGTGTGTTCTTTGGCAGAGCGCACAACTGTACGCTTTGATACAAGACAATATTGAATCAAGTAAACATGATGAGATGAAAACAATATGACTGTAAACCACGTGCTTTACTTAATGATTCTCAAAAGTATCCAACATGCTCTTCCAGTAGATCTGACTGACCTGTTCAGTAAAATATCTAAATATGTACAGTCTGTTTCAATTCGATGGGACTTGGCAGGATAAAAGGACACATTAAGAATTTAGACATAAATCACAATTAGCTCTGCATTATTTCTATTAAGTCAAATATGTTGGCATTTTCTGTGCTTTTCTAATAAATGTGTTTTGGAACAAACTAAGCATCATCATTTCATAGGTAGCTGTTTCCACTGTACACTGCTACAAAGTAAAATAAGCATACGTAAAAGGTGATGTGAAAATTTGCATCTCATATTTCATTTGGACTTGATCCTCTTTCTACTCAGATCTTAGGTGATCTTGGAGAGCAGCGCCTGAAAGAAGAGCCTCTTGAGCTGAGCAACCTCTTGAAACAGACAATTGATCTGGGATCTGAGGTTGTTGACCTCAGTCATATGTTTAGTGTCTCCAGAGCTCTGTGGAGGAGAAGAACTATAACATCCAGAGGAGGGGCATCGATACTGCTGCTCTAGTTCACCGCAGAATTCATCCCTTGACCAAGGAACCTGACTCTCCACTAGGCTGTCCCACCCAGCCTGCTGGTGGTTACTCACCTGGATGTTTGACCCCACTGTGGCTACAGGTGGGCATCTCTGTCCGCTATCAGAGGACAGAGAAGCTTCCCTGCCATCAATGACTCCACTGGCAGCTTTAAAGCGGAGTTTGTGTGGGAGGCTCCTCAAACCCTCAGTCGAGTCTTGTCTAATTAAATGCTGACCCTCATTGACCTCCAGGGGACAGAGATGGGAGTCGTAGTTCTGCTGCTCCTCTATCAGCTCCCTTGAATGAGGCCTACTGTGATCACTGAATGTATCATCATAAAGCACAGGGCTGCCCACATTTGAGCTACATGAGGTGGAGATGCCTGACTCTTCAGATACACTGCCTGCACTTTGGGTTGATGGTGCCCTAGCACCCTTTAGCCTACTCATAGCACTCTGTTGTGGAGGGAGAGACTGAATGTGGTGGGTACTGGTGCTGGGCTGTGCATTTGGATATGAGCGTCCATCAGTGTGTGACTGCATGTAATGTGTAGCACTGAGTGTCGGGAGGGAGCAGAGGGGTGCAGAGAGAGGCAGAATGGTCACATCAGATGGGTCCTTGACCAGGCCAAAGCAAAACTTCAGGGCCAACAGTTCAGCCCTCAGTTGGGCATTCTCCTCCAGCAGGCCGAGGATGCGCCTCTCTAACACCATGTCATTGTTACGTCGCTTCTCTCGAGACCGTTTGGCTGCCTCATTGTTTTTGCGCCGCTTGTCCCAGTAGCCTTCATCTTTCTTCTCATCTGGGATGAGCTCCCGTTTTCGCCGCACATTGTTGCCATTATCATCATCACAGCTGCCACCTGCCTTAACAGCAGCATTGCTGTTATTGGGGTTCGCTTTACGTTTGAGGGCCAAGGTGCCGCCCAGGAGAGTTTGGGTGAGCTGACTTCTGGAAGTAAGGACGGAAACAGCCTCATCAGTGAAGGTCACACTCCTGCCTAGAGTCCGGAGCTCTGGTCCATCCACACCTACCATATCCTGAATAATGGTACACACAGTCTGTCCCCTCAGCTTCAAACACACTTGATTTTGCACAACTCCTGAGAGCTGAGAGCAGCTGGCAGGACAGTGTAAAAATCACAAAAGGTTGATTCACAGAACATTGGTGATTGAGGATGAAATGTGCTGTGATGGCACCATCTATTGGTAAAAATACACACAAGTACACACATGGTGAGGTTAAGATTTGTTTACAAGTGAATTAATGTTGCTACTGTCAGTTGTATGGTGCAGTGCTGGAATAGGCTATACTGGATGGTTGAAAAAGACTAAACATGTTGATTGATTAAATTTGTAATTTAAAAGAAATGCCTACATGAATAATATCTTGTTGGATGAAGCTACATAGTCCCATATGACTTACAAAATTTAATTCTAAACGTTCAACAACGTTTGAATGTATTATTTTATACACGAGTAACACTATCAAATGATCACTCAACTATGAAATTCAATTAGAATACTTTCAATAAGTACAGAATATAGGATATGGGAAAGGGAATTTATAATTGACCTGCTTAAAATACAGGAGATAATGGTAGATTATTTACAAATCAGTGCCATTATCACCAATATATTCTCATTAAGCCTTAAAATGTGAAGTACGTCTGAAATTCTCATCGCCTTCTATATGGTGAATCATTTAGAAACTTTCTAAGGAACATTTAAAGTAAATACAACAAATTTACTCGCCAGACAATAAAGAAACGCTGGTAAATGTTGGGAAAAGCAGACAGTCTTACCCGCATATGAAATCTGTTAAAAGTTCATTAAATCCTGAAACCTGCTGAATCAGAGAGGAAACATGTGGACCTGGCGGATCTCCTGGGTGTTTCTACTCCTCAAAAGCTCCGCATCTCTCAGTTGTTTCCTCCCTCTTCGGTTCAGCTAGGGTCGACTCATCTCCCCGGGTNCCTCCCCTCCTGTCACCCCGAGCTGTCCGGTAACGAGCAGTGCCGCACACCAGTAGAGACAGACAGACAGAAACCACCGGAACAACAACGAGGTGCCTTCAAATACAAACGCCCAGTTAAAAAAAAACCAAAAAACAAAAAAAAAAAAAAAACCCAACCCGAATATCTTATGACTTAACCATAACAACAGTTTTTTTGTTTGTTTGTTTTTTTTAAATCAACACGGAAAATACTCGTTTATAAACGTAGTTCCGGTCCAGTTTATTGGCCGAACTACCGCGTTCCAAATCAATGCGTATGTCAAGCTACGTGTAGCAACAACACTGATGCTTCGTGTTGCTTAGCTAGTTAATTCAATGGTTATACTAACCTTGGTTAAATTAACTGCAAAGTTTTTTTTTCAAATGGATTAAGATTTTAGGACAGATTACTTTGCTTGGTAAGTAGCCATGCGCTAATAATGTAATAGTAAGCCTACGTTAGCCTACACATTATGAAGAAAATAGTCCACTCGGAATAAAATCAGCTTAGCTTCTTGTACACCCAACACTTAGCCTGACCCAGTATGTAACTATATTACGTGCTTGTTTTAAACTTTTACACTGATTACATTCAGGTTATATAAAAGCCATTTCCCCCCATAAAAGATAAACACAAGCCAAAACTTAAACTTCAAGTTGATAACACAGCTGTTAAAATCCTCAAAGACTTATCTTCTATCCAGCTGGAATGAAAAAACATTCAGTGCACTACACCATAAAATGTACTTTATGGTGCACTACACCATGATGCACCATAAATTTTTCACAACATGTTCTGTTTTTAAACACAACACAAAGTAACAGGACTAGCTGAATCTCAACGTCTTGAAAACACAGTTAAGTGTGCAAAATTTGTGGGAATTTATAGAGAATGCCATATGGGAAAATTTAGGTTAAGATCTTAAGACAAAACTGTCAGAAACAAGGTGAACATGATTCCTCACACAATACAGCAAAATAAAAATAAAAAAAACCATGAAAAGTCACATGATTTGTAGTGGTCAGTTCTCTCTTTTTTCAATAACACACATGCTTGTACCATATTTCTGGAAATACTGTAGTGACTTACATTCATTCCTGAATCTACTGTTGTTGTAATCATGCCTAAAGCAAACCCATGGCCTTATTGTAACCCAATCCTAATTCTTAGGATCATATCACCCATTTTGCATGTTTGAGCCTAATATGTTCAAGTTTCATACACGCAAGGTTACTGACAATCATTTCCCAAAGGATGCTACTGAAACTGAGTTAAAAAAAAAAAAAAAAAGTTTTCCTATCTTCCAGACTGCCATTGTTTTCAGTTCATTCTGGTACGCTATTAAAATCAACTTGTTGATATTTGAAACATTCTTGGGATAGGTAATCCATCATTGCGAACAACACCTATATTTTTTGAAGTTTCGTAATTTTAGCATTTAAGCGCATAAAAAAGCACGGAGTGACTGTATGTCTCCATCGCTTGAATATTTGACTTTGAAAGATTAAGAGATTTTGCAAAATATCAGGAAAGCTGAAATATGGTTTTATCCTTTGGGAAATTATTGTCAGTAACCTTATGTGTATGAAAATTGCATATATTAGGCTCAAACGTGAAGAATGGGGGTGTGGTCCTTTAACCTTTAACCCTCCTACCAAGTCTTCACCCTAATCTCATGGGGGCTAATTGATGGTCTCTATAATTTGAGTTGAGTCCCCAAAATGTGACTTTTGAATTTTGGCCGCACAATGCTGTGAATACTAGATCCACTTTATTATTTAGTTTGGGTACTAAATCTTCAAAATGATTAACTAAGAAAGACTGAGAACAGCATTCCAACCATGCATTTAATCCTGCATTTTATTTTGACAATAAACTCTCCTCTACTGACCTCTGTATTATTGTACATAGTCAGCGGTTTGGCACAGAGAAGCTTTTTTTTCCAACAAGAAAATATATTGTCTTGAAACTGTCATGCCAGTGAAGATGAATGCTTATAATCCACTTACCTTCTCCTCTAATGTGTCTCTCTCCTTGTTCAGTTTAACGTCGTGAGACATGCTTAAAATGGAGGCCATCCATTTTACAAAAGCCTGTTTGGACAAATGACAGTCAAGATGGCTTCAGTTGTTTTCATTCGCTCTTTGGAAGTGGGTGCCCCCAAAAGGAGCAGTTCAAGGTAACACTGTCAAATTAAAAGCATTATGTCTATGTTCTCTCTCTCTCTCTCTCTCTCTCTCTCTCTCTCTCTCTCTCTCTGTCTCTCTGTCTCTCTCTCTCTATCTCTCTCTCTGTATGTGTGTTTTTGAGATGCCATAATTGTGCAACTAAGCAATGTGTTGCTTTACAGCGATGATTTAGTCTATGGATCAAATAACAATGTATTTTAAACAAAGAGTTCATGCCTGTAAAAATAGCCATATTGAAAGAAAGAGTCATTAGCAGGCTGCAAATGTCAGTTGACAGTGTGCATGGAAATGGAGCTGTTATGTAATACATGCACGGCCACACACACACGCACACGCACACACCATGTGAGGAATGCTCTGTGCTGGGAGTTCAGTTGGGGTGAGATTCTACAGAAAAAGAAACATTGTTCTTTGAGCGATTGGCTGGACAGTGATACTTCCTTCCTACGCATTAAAATGCCACAGACTGGATTCATATGTAACGTAAATAACGTATGGTATTCTGAGGAGTGAGGACAGACACATATTGCTGGAGAAGTTTATATCATCATGCAGTATAGAAATATTTTGCTCTACATGGAGGATTGTCAGGTTGGTGCAATGTGTGAAGGTGCAGCCACTTGTCAGACTGCAAAAGACAAATGTGACAGCAACAATTCTCCAATCCTGCCCAATGCCTTAAAAGAAAAAGAACTAAAAGGTAAAAAAAAAAAAAAAAAAAAAAANAGAATAGAATAGAATAGAATAGAATAGCTTTATTGTCATTATACGTAACATATAATGAAATTACAGCCCCTAACCCCTAAACCTGCAAGGGTTGATTGATTTGTTCTGAGCCTAGCATAGAAAGCTGTAACTCAGAATTACTGAGATGTTGTAGTTTCATAAAAGTCTTTTTTTTTTTGGCTGTACAAAATATCCTCCATAGTTGATATGATGCCATCTTTTGAAGAAAAATAAAAACAGGTTCAATGCTAAAGCATTGAACCTGTTTTAAGGTTTGAGGGTGCAAATCAGGCGAGTAGGGTTGGTGCTGAACTCACAGAGCTCAAATGAATGCAGTTGATGAGTGACAACACATGTAACAACGCAGTAATATGTGTTGTCATGAGTGACAACACATATTACTTCTACAAAAAATATCACAGCCCTTGCATACTTCCTTATGCATCAGGTTCAGAACATATCAGTCAACCCTTGTTTATCATTTACAGACCTCAGCATGAAGGCTGGTGCTGTCCTGAAGTGGCAGAGTTTAATAATGCAGAGACAAAGTATTTACAGTTCTGAGTGCAGATGCTATAATGGAAATGTGTTGTCTAACAAGCACGTTTGTGCAGTCAGAGTTTCCATAATCATGTCACCCGCAGCACAGATGACCCAGTTACTAGCAGACAGGTTATAGTGTGAACTGAGGTCACTGCTGCATTCAAGATGCTGTGTGTTTTCTCACTAACACTCTTGTTATTCTGCTGTGTACACAACAACAGTGTGACCATTCATGGGATGCTAACGTTTTCCTGCAGGACTGCTGAGCAAACACTTGATGAGGATGAAGGAAGCTAAAGGATCATATCCACGTTTGCCTGACGAGTCTCGATTCGGATACAAAAAACTGACATTTACTGATGATATGTAGGTAGCTGAAACTTTTGTTTCATATCAAACTCTATGATTACTGGACATTAATGTGGAAATGTCTTGTGATAGCACTTTTTTTTAAAAATTCAGTTATGCGCTGAAATGTTAAAAAAATAAATGCTGACAATGATTCAGTGGCTTTTCTTTTTAACATGCATCAATAGTGGAGTGGCCAATGGGAGTACTGGACTTTTCCTGCAGTGCAAGAAAACACGCTAAATAGCCATGAGCAGGTGACTGAGCCCAAGTTTGCATGTTGCCTGTCTTAAAAGGACCATACTGGTGATTTTGCATGTTTGAGCTCAATAAATAATACCTGCATCCACATTATGTTACTGCTAACCATTTTCCAAAATATAAAATTGTATATTTGTTATTGTATTATTTTTGCCAAATCCCTTAATCTTTCAAAAGAAATATTCAATGTGAAACATTGAATTTTAAGTGGGTATCAACTGCTAATACGTATGCATGATTGTAAAAGGCACAGTTGTTTTAATTTCTCGGTAAAAATGAGTGGAGATATTTTTCTCTGTGTAGCTCTGTGTTGAATCCTTGCTGAAATGCTAAAAGTATGCTATTTTAATTAATTTTTTTTTTATTAACATAGGGTTTGCTGTGGTAGATTACTTACAGTGCCTCAAGAAAGTTTTCAGACCCCTTCACTTTTTGCACATTTTTTTGTAGATTTAATTTTAAATGAATAGAATTGTCATTTTTCCCCCATCAATCTAAACACATAATGACAAAGTGAAAATGTGTTGTTAGAAATTTTTGCAAATTTATTAAAAATAAAAAACACAATCTTTCATTTCACAATCACAATTCACAATCTTTCAAACACAATCTTTCATACAAGATGTCTGACCTACAATTAAAATTTTTGAGGTTCAAATCCTGCTGTTAGTGCATCTTGATGAGTGGCAGCTTTATCAAATTATCATTGATTGTTTTTTTTCTTCAGTGTTTTGAGGTTTTGTGTGTCCTTCTATTTTTGCTCAACTTCGCTAAAAATTTTTTTTGTGTTTTGATCATTATATTATTTTAGCATTCAGCTGTGTGATGTGGGCTGTATCATGCCTTCAAAAATCGAGGGACAGGTTTTAAATTCCTGGCATAATTGAAGAAAAAAAAAGTGCAGACAAGTTATCTATGCCACAACTGCCGAGAAAACGCAATGACTTTATCAGTGAACTAACCAACAGTCACCGTTTCTACTTTTTAAAATAATGCAATTGATTTAAACTTCCCTGTGTTTAAAAAAGTGTGAATTATAGGCAAAAGATATGACAACCTTTTCCTCCTTCTCCTTCCTTCTCCCCACAAAAGGAGCAGTTCAGGGTAACATCTCATCTCTCATCATACTCTCTCTCTCTCTCTCTGTCCCCCTCCCCCTTCACTCTGTTTTCACAGGGTTGTCCTCAACAGGTGTCCTCAAATGTCTTCTTCTATGAGGTGAAAACTGCTGCTCTGCAGAGGAAAACAAGAGAGAGAGATGAGGAAAAATAGATATTTAATTGGTCGCCTGTCCTCATTGAACTCATTCTCACTATTAGCTCATGTCCCCCTCTTGATGGTTGAGTGTGGTTCCACCTACTGGGGCTGCGGTTGGCACTGAAAAAGAAAATATGTTTCTTTGTTTTCTTACAGCAATCAAGTGAGTCATCATAAACTATGAGAAAATAAGCTTTAAAAAGCCAAAATCTTGAAAATAGGCACAAAGAAAGCTGGAAAATATATTTCTCACTCATTTGACTGTGTTCTTAACACTCGAGTCTGTGACATAAATATTTGCATAATTTCTGCATTTGCTTCAATTTCCTAATATGCCGTCTTGATATATTGCATTATAGCAACTGGCAAGCCATGATATAAACAGGGACGGTGGAAATAGAAAGTGGATTTGTGGAGGAGTTTTGATTGAGTGCACTGCAGCTCAGAACTCCACATCTGTCCTCATGTCACCTTTAAATCCCATATCACTTCTGTTGAATGCTGCACAAAGAAGCTGATTTAATTCAACTCATATTGTAAATGCAGCACCATGACCACAGCTGACCTGTCAGTGTTTTGCATTTATCGCTGGTGAGCCAAATGAGATATGCATGAGAATATAATTTCTGGCTAAGGAATATATCAAGAGTACTACGATTTCTTGGCTTGTTTAGGAGTATGGGCTCATATTGCTGAACACTGATGGATTGGTGTGTGTGTGTGTGTGTGTACAGTGCAGATGTGACATGTCCTTGCGTCACCTCCCTCCTTGAGTTATTATCCCCAGTTATCTCTCAAGGATGAACAGGCTTTAGAATAGGTAAAGCCAGTCCAGCCATGATAGCGCACGAAAGAGAAAGTTGTTTCCAAAAGCTTTACTCATGATCTGTCAGTGATGTCATCACGACTCACTAGGCTGTCCATTTTTGGCAATGTTGTCACATTAAACTGAAAATCCACCCTAAAGCAATTTAAAGGACATACCAGCCATTTTGCATGTTTGAGCCTAATATATTCAGTTTTCATACATTACTTACTGACAGTTATTTCCCAAAGGATAAAACTGTATTTCAGGTTTCATGATATTTTGAAAATCTCTTAATCTTTCAAAATCAAATATTAAAGCAATACACCCACCTTAAAAATCGATGTTTAGCCGCTAATAGTTACGCAGCCTTATGAAGTCACAGTCATTTAAAACAACAATAACAATGAAACTCAAAGGATTACTCCTTATTTTGTTTACTTGGTATTAATGATACCTGTTATTTAGTTAATTAAAGTTAAAGTTAATTACTTGGTATTAATGATACCTGTTTTTGGTATCCGAAGGTTAGAATTACAGTTACTTGATCATTGACACAATATGAATTTATAAGTTCAACTGTCAGAGGCTTGGTGTACAGACTCCATTTATATATCTAAAGTAATTTTTATATAAAAGGTAACTCTGACATCGGACAGCTGACAAAACTGACATCATCTGAAATAATCAGATGAATCAGTATATGTCAGGTTACATAAACAGATTTCATCCTAAACTAACACGCCCAGATTAGCAACACTGTATCACAGCTGCTGATATCTGACTAATGCCATCTTACAGGCATGTTTCTGCCACATTAACAGATGAAAGACTTCCACCTAGTGCTCAACGGCTCACATCACACTTTGCATTTCACACTTAAAAGAAAGTGTAGCTGTGTCCCAGTCCATGCTGCATGCTAATAGTATAAAATATATACAGTGGGGTCCAAAAGACTGAAACCACTGTGAAAATGCTTCTATTTTGCATTATTTTTGAATTTAATACAAGATTTTTTGTTACAAATGATAATATCATCTAAGCAATTTCAGTGAAAAGTTGAATCTTTGAAAAATGTACATTAATTTTAGAATATCTTAGTATTTGGTATACCCCCCTTTTGCTTTAATGACAGCATGCACTCAAGCTGGTGTGGCCACAAGTTTGTGCAAAACCTGATGACCCAAGTTATCCCAGCATGATCTAACAATGTTCCAAAGAGTTTCTTGCGATGTCAGACTTTCTGATTATTTCCAGATTTACATGGAAAAAAACGGATTTTTGATGTGGTCTCAGACTTTTAGACCCCACTGTATGTATGTATGCATTATCTTCAAAGTATAATGTTGTAAATAATGTTTTTTTTTTCTGTTATTTATCCATGAATAGGTTTGTTGGAGCATCGTGTTGTTTTGCTGGAATGCCCTGCTCCACATTCACAGTTACACAAATCCACATATGGAAACTGTCCAGTACAACACATGCTTATCTGGTGGCCACAGAGCAGCTTCACTGGAATGGTGACCCTTCAGTCTCTTCTCTAACTTTTAGGCCACCACTGTGCCCAAAATATCAGCAATGGGTCAAACCTAATGCCAAGGAAAACCAGGACAGGATTGACCAGTGCGCAGATGATTCCTGGATTCCTTGGCTCTGTACTTTCCTGTTTTAACCACCGGCCTACCCTCAAAAATCAGGCATTTATATATTTAATTTCTCTAGGATTAACACATTACATGCTTCAGTCCCAGATTCAGATTAATATGCATTATGGAATGTGGACACAGCTTGTATGTTTTTGAAAACAGATGGTGGTATATTGTATTGAGGATACTTCAAAGAAAACACTTTAAAGCTTCAGGATGTTCCAAAGATGTCCTTTGGGCAGATTCTCACTGATTTAACCCAGAGTAAACCCACTGAAATGTCTAATCTAATGACATATCTGTTAATTTCTTGCACATTTAAGCGTCACAGAAGCCTAGTGTAACAAATTGTTTATGTGTGAGCCTTAAATACTTTATTACCCCATATACTTCCAGTTTTTAAGATTGAGCTGCTAGGCTAAATCATATCATAGCAAAAGGCAATTTTACAGCATCAAAACACTTTAATAAAATGTGAAAATGAAAACAATTTATAAACCTGTAAAAGCACTCTTGTTAATATAAAAATGACAAAGTATTTTATAGTGATATTAAAGTCATATTAATAAATATACTGCTCATTTTAAACTATTTCCTGGGGAATGCAAATTATTTACAGCTTTAATGTCTACTTAATGAGAAAATAAAAGCATACATGTTCTTCTTAAATTAAAACCCTACAATGGACAAAAATAAATTAGGTGCCAAAAATACATAGTCCTCTGCGTTTGCCCTATCATCACTTACATGTACATGTATAATTGATTTGTTGATATAAGAACATATATTACATTAATCATTGATGCAGTTTAGTAAAGTTTTTACATGAAAGGGAGACAAAGATATCAAATTATCTTAGCAGTTATTGCAGCTAAGCAATCATGGCTGTTACAATCTATGTTACATTCGCATTTTGATTGACCTTTTAGTGTCGTACTCTGCTGTGTAGTTGCCCTCAGTGTGTACAGTGTGTGTGTGGCTCTGGGTTTGATCCCAGTGGCTCTTATTGGTGAAAGCATTTGAGTTTTGAACGCATGTGCATATGTGTTCTTGTAATGTTTGTTTATCTTTGTAAAGATCAGTTTGTTTTTAAATATTGCATTTAGGATATTTATGCTATATGAGGACATTTTGTCCAGTCTTCATGTTTTCTTCAATGAGCTGTTGAGATCTGGGACATGGATTTAGGGTTAATTAGGTTTAAGTGGGGGTTAAGATAATGACTAAGGTTAAAGATTAGGGTTTAGGAATATCGGTAAAGGTCCTCACAACTATCGTAATACAAATAGGTGTGTGTGTGTGTGTGTGTGTGTGAGTGAGAGAGAGAGAGAGAGAGCGCGAGAGAGATAATCTAGTGTTGTATTCAAGTCTCAACACTTCACTGTTTAAGTCTTTGTCACCAGCATCATGCATCATGTCTTCAGTAATCAAGTCTTCATCCAAGTAACCAGTTGGGCTTCAAGTAATTCCTACTGTAATGAAGAACGCAATCTGTCCTGCTGAAAACTAGATTATTTATTAATTAGTCATTAATTAGGAAATTCAAATCGAATGTTGAGTTTAGAATTTTTAAGTCATGAGTCAGTAGCTCAGAACTAATGGGACCTGTGTTTGTGTGTGTGTTTGTCAGGTGTGTCTCTTCATGTGCAGAGCCAGGTGGTCAGAGCGAGAGAAGGCCCTCTGACAGAGCATACACTCGTAGGGTTTTTGGCCCGTGTGCTTGCGGTAGTGACGTGTCAACTCATCTGAGCGGGCAAATTTCCAGCTGCATCCCTCCCATGAACAGTGGTAAGGCTTTTCCCCTGTGAGTAAAAAAAAAAAGAAAAAAGTAATATACTAAACAAACTAATATCTTTAAAAAAAAAAATCATATCTTTATGCACAGACTGTTGCATGGGATACTTGTTTCTTAGTAACAAAGGGCCTAGATTACATACCTGCACACCAACATTAATGTATTACACTAATTTGTTTTTCCTCACACTCCTTGTTTCTGTTGCAAAGTCATGTGACATACCTGTGTGGGTGCGGAGGTGAGCCTTGAGGTGTGAGCTCTTGGTGTAGGTCTTGCTACAGCCAGGGTATTCACAGCTGTGGATGGCAGGCCGCTTTTTCCCTGTAGCCTTTCGGCTACGCTTCCCCTCCACCCCACTAGGGGGCATTTGCGATCCAGCCAGCAGGGGCTGTTGGGGAAGGGACAAATGACCACTGGCTTGAATGTGGGTGTAGTCACAGAAGAGGTTGGCATTATGATTATAGTTGGGGATGTAGCTGTAGTGTCGAGAGTCAGAGGTCAGAGTTTGGGTTGAAAAGAACCTACTATCAGGAAAGGTCACCATGGAGGGGTGTTGGGGATAATAGGAGTTGAAGTCCCATGATGTAACCTTACCAAGGTTTCCTCTGTGGCTGTTGTATCTCTCCACACAGCTTCCTTGGGCTAAGCCAAACTGCTCTATATTAGACAGAGGGGGAAATGGAGTCCGGCCTGTTTGGTCTTCACTGTAGCCACCGTGGTACTGTTCTGGCGAGGCAGACACAGTGGATTCAGGAGCGGACAGGAGCTCAGCCATGAGGCTGGAGCTGGTGATNGAGGCAGACACAGTGGATTCAGGAGCGGACAGGAGCTCAGCCATGAGGCTGGAGCTGGTGATGTGTAGGCGGTCCTGTCCTGGTTGGTCTTTAAGCATGTCTGCCTCTTGGAACACTCCAGTTTGGTTGGGTTGTACAAGCTGTGGATCGTTGCTGTCCAGAGAAGGGTTGAGGTCAGGCGATGGGCTACTCCAGTCAGACAACAGGAACTCAATGTCCCAGGATGCCTTGCTGTCATCATCAAGGAGATCCTCTGTCATTTGCTGAGAGACCTGCAGCTGGTCAGGGCTGCTCAGTGACGGCCTACTGCTGAGAGAGTCCAGAGGAAGAGAGCCACCCTCAGACTTCCACACCTATGTGGTGTTTGGTAGAAAAATATTACAAGTGATAACCAAGAGAAAGTACAGCTCGTCATTGCTGCAAGTGTGACATGGGTTAAAGTATTTTTATTTTTACTATCAAACTTTTAGTATATAATATGTCAGAATGGTGGCAAATGCCCATCTCAAGATAAATAAGAGATATAAGCCCTAGGTGACAACTTCAAATTGCTTGTCTTATCTCATCAACATTCTAAAAACCTAAAGGTTTGTTTTGTTTACAGTGGTATGAAACAGAGAATAGCTGCAAAATACAAAACTAGAGAAGTTGGAAACAGTGAGAAGTTGGAATTGTCACTGGATAAATTGCTAGAAAAATTGGTCAGTGATTAAAATGGTAGTTGATTTGATTTTTGGTCAATCAACTAATTGATTAATCAGTTAGTTGTATCAGCACTTGTTAATTTCAAGGAGTTGTATAACAGAGCAATTTATCTGTACAATGTAAATGATGAGCCCCCAGCAAATCACATTATGTATAGCAAAAGTTAACACTGCAATATTCTCATATCACGTAAACTACTTTGACAACCCTGTAAGAGAGATAAAGACGGAAGTACTGGACATTATTAATAAAGAAATACTAAAAGCATCTGTAATAGTCTTTAATAAAGCACACTTTTTTTTCCTGTTTCCCATTTTATAGAAATCTAACAACTGAAGTCAACACAATACTTACTTTCATATTGTCAGTGCAGTGAGTGAGGCTGGAGAAGGAGCTGAAGGAAGGGAGCACCGCCTGTGTAACAGCCATCAAGCACTTTGATATGATGCTAGCTGACAGGAGTAGCAACAACAAGGTTCCTTTTCTCTTCTTATTTGTGGGTTTTTACATGACCATCTTTACCCTCAGCTATCAGGAAGTCAGACAGAAGCTCACCAAGCCTTCATCCCAATTACACTTCAGTCTGTGATGAGGCTGCAGAAACAGTTTCTTAAAGCTTTCTCTCCATTCCTCCCCTGCTATCTCTCCCTCTCTCTTGTCTATCTCTGTCAGCTGCGAGCCTGACTTCAAATCTCTCTTTTTCATGTAGGTTTTGACCGTTAGGAGGTGGAGCGTAAATGTGAGTACTAACTGGCTTTATTTCTACATCCCTAAAGATTGTTCACTTACACTCACTATGCATCTCTTATTATCTCACCTCAAGTCACCGTCTTCCTGTTCTGTGGGATCCCGAGCACAAAGCCAACTGATTGTACCAGGCTGTAATTTCACTTTAAAGACACATCAAAATGTTTATTTTCTTCAATGCGTCATCCATACATTTCCTCCAACATGAAGGGAAGCAAGTTTGAAAGTTAGTCTTCAAAACCAATTGTTAGAAAAGTTCAACTATGGCAAAGTTACCCTAATGAGTAATATAATTATTATTATTAACAGCAAAGTCTCAAATTAATTTAAAATAAATAACATAAAGAATTACATCTACATCTTTTGTCATATAATAGAAAATCATTTGACTAAAAAAAAAAAATACCTGAGATGAAAATGTAACAGTGGTAATTTTGTTTCTATTTGATATGAAATTAAAAAGCATGTAACATTTGACTTTTAAAATCTTAATAAAGCAAATAAATTAATGAATACAAAATAATAATTGATAATAATTCCCTTTTAAAGCGCCCAATAATTGAATTGATAATCTAATGAATATTTTAACCTAACATCTTAAATTGACTAAAAGCTAATTAAATACAAATTAAATTAATGTTAATTTAGTATAACTAAGGTGTTGAAAAGATGTTGAAAAAATGTAGAAACTTTAATTAACTTCCAGCTTAATTAATTAATTAATTAATTAATTAATTAAAATGCAGTGAATTTTTCTTTTTCATTTGCAAGGAAACAGATCATTGACAGTCACATCACTGGTCACTATCTAATAAAGCATGCTTTGGCACAGACGTGTGTGTATGTGCACGCACATTTTATGTTACTACTGAATGTTAAAGTGTTTTAGCAGATCATGTTTGAACAAATATCGAGCTCTTTTGCACAGAAATCTGAGCAGATCTCTTATTACTGCTGCTGTTTAGAGACATTTGGTCATTGTGAAGATTTAAAGTCAACAGGTGACCAGACTGACTTGTACATAAACATACAAAAATATATGAAATGTGCATTTCTTCATTCAAAGTTTGTCTGCAATCGAAAAAAAAAAAAGAAAATCTCCCTCCATTTCCATTGTTGAGACATTACCATTAATATTTTAATCACACACAGATACACAGAGGCTGGTTAATGTCTTCCCTGTGAGGATGTGCTGCTCTGACTTCTAAGAAGACCTGTGTGTGTGTGTGTGTGTGTGTGTGTGTGAAAGGTGATTATATTCTGGCTGGTGTTTATCTGTTGACATGAGGCAGAAGCAGGCTGCTGCCTTTCCACAGATAATGAACTCCTGACTGCTGCTGATCCCCGATGACGAGACCACCGCTGATAAAGACACACTCTCTCATTCTGAGTGATGAACACACAGCACGTCCACTTCACTTTCAGTCTGGGGCGAACGGCATCACAGCCTCAAACACATTAGATGTATTAACCTACTGCATATTTATTTATAAGCAGAGTTTCCTGAGCTGTGAGATGACAATAGATTTCATGTAATATTTTGCAGTGTTGAATGAGTTGGTAGAAAAACTCTGTATGACAGATCAATATTGATGCCCAAAAAGCTTACCAGAGGAGGGTTCACTTCAAAAGGCATCACAAGAACTTTTGGATTTGTGTGTATTCTCTTTATTGTAAGATTCACATGAAAAGCGGGACAGACAATGAAATTTAAAGGGCAAAACAATGTGTAAAATATGTATAACACTGACTTTATTGGAAGAAGAGTTTTATGGGCATACAAAAGACTGAATTTCTGAATATAAATTGAGCTCATTGTGCTATACAGTTGCAAGAAATTGTTTGTGAAATATTTGGAGTTGCCTGGATTTCTGTATTAATTACTCATCAAATATGATCTGATCTTCATCCAAGTTATAATAAGAGACAAACACATTCTGCCTGAACTAATGAGCACATCCAGTTTTCCTAAATATGTCTTTACAGTTAATCATTCATGGTGTAGGCTGGTAAAGTATGTGAATTCTTGCATTTCACAACTGGTAGAACCTAGTTTAGCAGCAAAAACCTCCAACAAATAGCTGCTGATCAAATCATAACAGTTTCACAAAACTGTTTTAGGTCATCAGTATTTCTGGGGTTCATTTTATGAATAGTTCTTTTCAGGTCATGCCACAGCATCTCTGTCATGTTACGTTCGATTCTCAACTTGGCCATTCCAAAACATGGCTTTCTTCTTTTTAAACCATTCTGTTGTGTGTTTACTTGACTTGGGATGTTGTCTTGCTGCATCATGCTACTTATGCTAAGTGCCAGGTGACAAACCACTTCTTGACATTGTCCTGTACTATTTTAATTTCATCTTTTCCTCAATGACTGTAGCTGTCCAGTTCATGGGGCAACAAAACAGTTCCAAACTTCTACCAGGCTTTACAGCTGGGATGATGTTTTGATGTGGGTGTCTTTTGCAAACTTGCGACATGTAGCTTTTTTTTTTTCTTTGGTCTTCTTTTTTCCTCCCATTTTGTCCCTCAGTGAACACCATTGTTGTTCAGTGTTTTTCCTACACTGCATATACAGAGACTTTGTCAGTTCAAGAGATTTCTGCAGGTTTTGTTAACCCTGTGTTCTTTTTGTTCACTGCTAGGGAGAGTAGCAATAGTACTAACTTTTCTCCATTTGTAGATAGTTTGTCTTAATGTGCACTGACCCACTGATGAACATTTAGAGCCTGATCCAGCTTCATGCATCTCTACAATTTTTTTCTTCTAATGTTTTTGAATTTTTTTTTTTTTTTTTTTTTTTTTTATCAGATGATGTTTCACATGAAGAGATCATTCTTGAGAATCAAAGACGCAGTAAGCAAATTTGTGTGCCTTGTTTTTTTTTAGGAGCAAGGCACCTCTGCAATCTCCAATCTAAGTCTCATCAGACTCCAAATAGCTTGTAGAGAAGCCATTAAACTCGAGGTTCATTTATTTTATAAACCCTAGGCTTTGAAAGGCGTATTCAGTATTCACAAGTGCTTTTTTTTTGTCATGGATGCAGATCGACCCACATTTTATGAATAATTAATGCAAAAGCCATGGAAACACCATAATAGCACCATAATAGATGGCGCAACTGGTGACCTTGTGATTGCAATAGTTAGCATGTTGATGTTGTTTCATGGTATTTATAATGCTTTCTAGTATGAGAGTATTTTTATGGGGTATATGTTAGATTTTTACAACTCTTCAGAGTTTATCAATATAGTACCTGAATTACAAATGAAACAATATGTCTTAGTCTCCATCTAGTGGTCAAATGTTACTCGACGCAGCCATGACTTAAAGAAAAAGAAAAGATGAGAAAATTGACATTATAGCCGAATTTCCTTTAATTCAGAATTTAAACAAACCGGCACCAAACAACAAAACTGAAAAACTGTCAAAACCTGAAATTAAGAGCACCAAAAGACATTATTTAGTTGTATTTCTGCTGTAACAAAAGCGGCGCTGTGGCTGGAGCTGCAGTATGTAGTTACTATAGCAACCGACAGTAGTTCAGTGGAGAAAAGGCTGCCTGGAATTTGTCAATTTAAAGTAAGTATTTTAGGAGGATTTGAGATTAAAATGCACAAGTTTTGAGTAAGTTCTTCCTATGTCGATTTTTTTTTATTTTTTATAACTGCATATTCTTTAATTGTGCCTTAGTTTGTTTTTGTCCAACGTCAACTTTTAACCTGTTAGCTAGTTAGCCAGCTGGCAAAAACAAAACAGCCTAACAGTTACATCAAAACAGTCTAGAACAGATTTTTAAGATGATGTTCATCATGTCCGGCAAAGTCAGTAAATACACAAAGAAAATTGTCTACACAAATATGAGTTTATAACGTCATCAGGTAACACGTTGAAATCCTTCAGCAGAGAATTAATGAAGCTGATGATGTAATGATCTGAGTGAATTACATCCAATTCGGTTTTATTTGAATTAGAATCAGAAAACATAATGCAGGCTATTTTGCCATTATTAACTGGAGAATTTGTCTCCATGTGACATCATCTCTACGGTCTTGTCACTGACACCGTGGGTTTTATGCCCTTTCTGTCTGTGGGGTTGCAGATGGAGACCTCTACACAGGGAAAAGTCAGCGGGGGCCTGTGGAACAGCAGCAGAGCCCCCCAGTACAGCAAGGAGACTCAGGACATGCTGAGATGTGAGATGATGATGATGATGATGATGATGATAATGCTGTGGTGTGGATGATTAGGTGTGAGTAGTACAAATAGAACAGCAGACTGTGTGTAGATCGACTGCATTGTGAATTTTTCATTCTTTGTCCTGGTGCTCAGTAATGATGCAGGAGTCAAAAGTCACCAACTTCCAGAGGAGAAAGATCAACGAGTGCCTGAAGAGTAAGTTTTAGTCGTTTGGATGAGGAAGGGGGAAGATTAGCACAATCATTTATCGTAATATTTTGGGTGACAACATTGTATCAATATATGGACATGACATATTATTGTTTTATTATGTGTTACTTCATTTAGTTTATGTTTGCCAACTTTTTAAATTATACTGCTTACAGACTGAACACTAGCCATGTTTTTAATAAAGTTAAATATGATACAATATATCTTATTGCAATACTTAGGATATTGCATATTGTGTTAAATTCTGAAAGATGTTATATTTGGCACAAAAGTATTGTAATAATATATCGATATTGATTAATGTGTCACTTTGGACTGTCAACTAAACAGTCATTAACATTCACGTTCATTCCAGTGACTATGAGGGTTGAAAATGATCTTACAATACTAATACATTTTGAATTGTCACATTAAAAACAACTTCTTTACCCTGCCCACAGATGGAGCAGCTTTGCCCCTGACCTTTGACCCTGCACCTTTGGACTATACCCCTCAGCCTGAGCTCAAAACCCATAAACACACCCTGAACCGCCTGCCAGCCAAGCCTCAGAAACGTAGCGCTGAATCATGTCGATCTGGGAACAGCTATGTCAGAGAGAAGTTTCGCCCTTTGCCTACACGTATGTTCTACATTTATGTTTTAACAGCCTACAGAAATTATTTTTCTCCCAAAAATTTCACTCCTCACTTTTAGTAAATGTGTCATTTTATTTTGACATCTGTATTCTCAGTACAATTCAGTTTTCGCTTTAACCCTCATTTTCTTTCTCTGCTTCACCCTGTTTCCCTTAGGAGATTTAGACAAAGAGAAGAGAAGGCTGCAGAACATCTTGGCAACAGGACAAGCAGAGCCCACAGTTACACTTTCCCGAAATGTCCATAGAGATCAGAAAACAGAAGCGGCAGAGAAGGACCGCTACCAGGAAGGTAAGGTGGACTGCAGGGAAACATGTAGAATAAAGAGGAGTAACAAAAATGGCTGTAAGCATGATCAAACATTTCTAATGCAGCTTAAACAGAAACATAACACTTCTGATTTTTAGTTGACAAACTGTCTCATTAAATTGAGCTGATTTAATTTCAGTACTACTTAGGTTTTAACCTGTGCAACTTTATTTGACTACATATGTCTAATGCACCTTAAATTATGATATGAATCTGTTTGATTTTTTCTGCAGTGCTGGATGAAATAGAAGACAGGAGGCAATTTCTGGTAGATATGGCTGCTCTGGGTCAGGACAAACACTACTTCCATGTCATTAACACTGAGATATCACAGGTAAACCAGCAATCCTTCACATATTCCAATTAGTCAGAATTTTGCTGTACCGAGTTTGAAAAATTTTATATTAAAGGCATCTTTAATCCATTTATGTTATTGATTAGTGACGACTCAGTGCTAAAATGCTCGTCAATAGAATTAACAGTAGATCCTTAAAATTACATAAGCATCAGATTACATTTATGTTCAGCTTCCATACAAATTCAACCAACTCATTTTTCCCCACTCTCCTCTCTGCTGTGCTGTTTCCTTGACTCCCATCCAGAAAATCAGAGAACTGGAGGTGATGGACAGAGCCCGCAGTGCTGAGACAAAGGACGGAGGAACATCTGAGAGGAAAGTGGTGAATGCTGATCATAAAATGGAAAACAGAGACTCTGAAGAGACAGGAGCAGAGAAGACTGACTGAAAACTGTAGTGTGGTCCATTCTCTTCATTTTGAAAACAGGTGCAAGTTCTTTCAACATCATTTAACACAGGCTGGCATGTCTGCTTCTAAAACATTCAGATTACAAATGGGACAACTTAAACATGATTTAATGAATATTAGTGATCTACAAAAATTAACACACATTAACTATTTGCGATAACTTAATTTATTCCCCGCTTCCTGCTGTCAGTATTTTATGCAATCCTACTATTTAATGACAAAAGCTACTGAAGCCCTTAGTTTCACTGGACAGGAAGACAGACATCTACCACTCAACAGATATTATCAATAAAAATGGACAACAAATTAGCTTTATACACATAACCAGGCAATGTAAATTACACAGGAGCAATATGCACATTTGGATTAGCTCAAATAGATGAGCTCATCCATATATATGATTAAATAAATGGCACTTAAAAACAATCTCAATGGTCAACTGAATCAATGAGTTGGATGTAAGTTTAAGGCAAGAAAAAAAAAAGTCAGAGAAACATACAGAAAGGCATAGTAAATATAAGTTAAATGATTGCATATTCAGGTTTGACCCAATGCATACAATTGATAGCAAAAAACTGGTATTGTGCAGCTGTTGTTAAAACATATCTGGCTTTTCAAATAGTCATTTTTGCATGTGTGACCTTTCACATTAGTCTGTATTTATGGCTAATTAACTCTAAAAAAACCTCTATTTTAATACTTTCAACGATGCTCTCTTCCAGACCACATTCTCTAAATCAATACATTTTACATTCATTTCTTTCCATTCATATCCATCCAAAAATATCTTTGCTCATCCACATCTTTGATGTGAATTAACGTAAGTGATACCACAATAAAATTACCACTGAAGAAACTAAAAACAAACTACAAACTGCAAAACTACAAATGTAGCAGCTAGTTTAGCTTAGGTATCCTCTGTTGATTGATCATTCAAGGGTTTACAAATTTAAAGGTGATAGTTTATCTGAAAGCCCTCGACTTCGCTCAGTATAACACAGACTAAACCTAGATATGACTTCACACCTTCTCAGATATCCAACTACTGACCACGAACCGAAAGGAGCAGAAGAGATGCATATTCTAGGAGTGTAAATCAGGATTAATATGTCATAAAAATGTATGCTGATCAGCTTTACAGTAAAAAGCCACTTCATTAAAAATGAACCATTAACTCACACCTTTGTGAAAGTTTGATCAAAAGGCTTAGAGGGCAGGACTGCTGTGTGATGCAGGAGTCATGAAGCGAGAACATACAACAAATCAGTGCAGTGGGTTGGAAACTTGCGGGATTCCACACTTGACTTGTTTGAAAGCTTTTAGAGCGAATGAGTCAGCTCTTAAAGCATGGAGTTATTGCATCTGTTTCAGCACATAAGGGCAGATGAAAATATTGTCTCTGATGAGATTTTTGGAGAAGTCACATGACATGAGCAGAGACTAGATTTTGAGTTGAACACGAATCACTGAGAACACAGAAGTAGTCTTATCTTTTTGACCTGAATTATTTCCTTTCTGCCATGTCAGTCTTGGTAAAACATTCTATCTTCCTGCAGCAGATGACAGCATTCCTTTTGATTCATCCAGTTCCTGCCTCGTCGTTCAGCTTTTCTTGTGGGGGCTTGGGCTCTTACCAGGTTCTCCTTTATGGCTCAGCCGCTTGAGCACCTTAATGGGTTTGAACTTTGCCCCTTTTTTCTTGTGCTGCTCACCATCTGCATCCTTATGGAAGTCTAATGAGGATGAGGAAAAAGTAAAGTTACAATTAGCACATAATCTTGTACTACACCTACAAGCCTTCTGGGACAGCGCTCTGTGGACAGATGAGACAAAGGTTGAACGCTATGAGGAACAAAGGCACTGCGCACCAAAACCTCATCCCAGTGGGAACATGTGGAGGGAACATCATAGTTTGGGGCTGCTTTGCTGCTTCAGGGATTGGGCAGCTTACAACCAATGAGGCAACAGTGAATCAAAGTCAAAACTGTACCAAGAAATTTTGCTGAGGAATGTCAGTGTAGCGGTCTGAGGCTTAATACAAGCTGTATGATTCAAGAAACCAATGACCCAAAATACCTAATTAAATCAACAACAAAGTGGTTTAAAAATATAGAAAACTGATGATTGGGGATCATCAGAGTCCAGACCTTTACCCAACTGAGAAGCTGACCTATAACAAATCCCAGAAATACTGAGAACTGAAAGTTTTGGGTCTGAACTTCCTCCTCACTGTTGTGCTACTCTGATCAGCAGCTAAAGGAAATGTTTGGTGGAGGTTATAGACAAGAACAGGTACATATTTTGATTATCATGAGTTTATGCAGATGATGTTTATTATTGTGACTTTGGGTGAAGATCAGAGCTCATATGATGAGTAATTCATGCACAAATTCAGGTCATTTCAAAGGGTTCACTAACTTTTACTTACCACTGTATGTTAAAACTGAGGTGATGTTAATTTGTTGGTGCAGCTGGAAAACCCAACATGCAGCACCCTCCATTATGCTTTGCATACATTTTATGTTAAGTGGATGCTCCCATGTAAACCACTATGAAGCCTACTTTTTATCCTACCTTTTTTCTTCAGCATGGCTGCCATAACTTTATCCTCCTCTTCTTCCCTGTGACATGAATGGTCGTTACATTACCGTGGTTGTAAAATTATAGTCGTACATTCTGGGACACTGTAAGTGTATAACAGACAGCAGAGATGGACTAACTGCCAGGTATTGTTTACCTCTGCCTGTCCTGGTCCATGTTGTTCACAATTTGGTTGCGCTGTTCAATGATGGTAACAAGTTCAGCCATTAGCTCCTGCTCCCGGCTTTTATCCTCCTCACTCCACTCTTTTTCTGAGACAACAACAGAGATTATCATTATTAAAACTGTGGCATGACTGTTATATTAAATTTATCATTAGCACTACTGTTATTAATTTTTGTATATGTACACTACAGGCCAGAAGTTTGAGGCCAACCCCAGATTTAAAAAACAAAACAAAACATCAATACACTTTTTTTTTGTTTTTTGTTTTTTTACAATTTATTGCACAGAAAATGACAAAAATATATAAATGTAGCTAATTATGGTAGTTTTCAAGAAGAATTTGTCAATGTGATGTGGCCACTGTGGCTTAAGAAATGATTTTTTTAATGAAGGCATGCCCAGTCTGTATTAGTGTGCACTGGCACTCCAGTTTTCCAACTCCCTTGCTTATGTGTTTTAACATTCTATTCAATAACCTGCTGTCTGACTTCTCCCAGATCATTTTGGGATGAGTCTGCTCATGCTATTGCTCTGCCCATTTTGGAAGAGAGATCTGGAGACTTGGTCCAAGTTAAAGGAATTATGAAGAAAGAGAATTACCATTCCATCCTTCAAAGACACGCGATTCCATCCATTTTATGAATTATTGATCAAAATTTAATTCTTCAACAGGACAACGATCTAAAACATTCATCAAAATTATGCCAAAATTACATCCATTCAAAAGAGAAGCAAAATGTTTTGAGAATTATGACTCCCAGATCTTTCTCCCACCAGGCTGACATGGGATGAGCTTGATAGGCAAGTTTGGAGCAAACGCCCAGGCAATGAAAAAGAACTGTTGGAGTGCCTGAAAAGTGCTTGGGAATCATTGCCAGGAACAGACTTCCAAAAATTACTGCAGCATACGCCTAGAATTTAGCAGTTATTAAGGTCAGAGGGGGTTACTTTGACAAAGCCAGAGTCTGAGCCTGAAGTGTTTTTATGTTGACAAATTCTTCTTGAAAACTAGTTAAATTTATTTTATGTATTTTTGTCATTTGTCTCATTACTTCTCTAAACATGATAAGACCACAAAGACACCTGGTTTGTTGAGCAGGCATCTTAGCTCATACTCCACGTCAGCCTGCCTCTCCTCCAGGTTCTGCTGCTTGGCCCTGCAGTGAGAAACACACAAACAGAACAAGATATGGTAAGAGCCTAAACACTGCTTAATCTAAAAAAATGACGGACTTGGCTACCAATTTGGTAATGTCCTTTCCCTAAGACTTGCAAGTAAAATAGTGACTTGCAAGTAAAATATTTTTCCATCAGGCATCCAGGCTTTGCTGAGTAAAATTACCACATAAATTTATGTTTTTTCATTACTGTTCATTTTGCATGTTTGAGCCCAATATATAAACCAGCATACACATTGCAGTACTGCCAACCATCTTAAAAAATACACTACTCTAGCAGTAAAGTTTAGAATTGTTTTTCTACCTTCCAGATTGCCACTGATTTCAGTTCATTCCAGCACACTATTAAAATCATCTTATAGAGACTTAAAATTTGCTTGAGATAAGTAATCATCGCAGCAAACACGAAGTCTATTAAATTTCTTGTTGACATAACTTAATTTAACTGATTCAACACGAAAGAAAATGTATGTCTCCTCCAGGGAATATAGTCCCATAAGAAAGCTGCTTTAACCGAGTAAATAAAACGACCCTGCCTTCTACAATTGTGCGTAAGTGTTAGCAGATGAAACATTGAATTTTTAACCTGAAGCATTTGATTTTGGAAGATTAGGGGATTTGGGGAAATAACACAAAAATACAGATAAAATACAGTTTTATGTTTTGGAAATAGGTTGGCAGTAATGTAACATGTATTTGGGCAGTATTAATTGGGCTCCAACATGCAAAATCACAGGTATGCTCTAAGTATTTCTACAAGAGAGACACAGATATCCTCAAGAGAAAATGTGACTGTTCTCTCTACAGAAAGATGAAATTAATAAAGATCTCTTCATCACTGCTACCCCCATCAGCCGCTATGAAGAAGGGTCTATGGGGTGTTCAATTTACTGATTACTTTACCTGCATTTTATCTGATCATCAAATTCTTTGCATATGCCAAAATGCAACCCCACTTTATGGAACTGCAAACTCTTTGCACAGACTTTTACTCTTTCTTCAGTACAATAAACCTGTTCTTTTGCCACTATTCTCTGTCTATACTCTTTGTCTTGTCACTGCACTATGTTAAATGTGGCACCAGGAGGTCCTGGAGAAACAGCATTTCATCCCGCCTGTGTACATGTGTATGGCTGGTTTGACAACAAAGCTCTGATTCTGATGGCAGTTCATATGACTACTGGGTACTAAAATCCTGTAACTCAAACCTTGTGCTGCAGCCTGATACTTACGTATAAACCAGCTCGGCTTCTCGTCTGACTAACAGGTGTTTCTCGTGGATGAGTGTGAACCAGTCCACCAAAAGGTGCTCCTCATCCTCATCTGAAAACACAACAGTGGAAGAGACAAAGGGCAATCTACTGGTTTATTTAGCTGAATACTGTATATATTCCATGCTAGATATGGTATATAGAGAGCTGCAGCACTGTTCTTGCCTTTTTTCTACTTGATAACTTGTTTTGCTAGAATTATATTTTGTGAACTACAGTAATTAATCTGCACGATCCATAATAAATACAGTTTAAAGACAGTCTCACTTAACCTGTGACAATGGTTTCAACATTTTTGTAATAAGTTCATAACTGCCAAAATTCTCAATGTAAGACTGCTGATCCGGGATCAGAATTGTATTACGTTGTAGATTTCATTTCACAGAAAAAATCCCATTAAAAGCAGTGGGATGTGATACCATTGGGGCCATCTCTTAGCTTCCTCTCCAGCTCCACTCCTCTCTGCTCCAGCTCATCCAGCTGCTTCTCCAGCTGGCTCATCTCCCCATGAATGTCCTCTACTGGGATGTACTGATCAGACTGCACCTGAAGGAAGGACATCAGTTCTTTTTGGGTCATTTCATTTTGCGCTGAGACATGCATTGTCCTCCCTTTAAATTGATATCTTAGCGATTATTTCCAATATTACTTTGCGTTTGATAAGTGGGAAGCCATGGCCAGGAGCTGGGGGTCTGGCAGGACGAGGGCCTTTTGGTGGTCTGGTTTTGGATTTAGAAGGCGAGGGCGAAGCTTTCCTGTTGAAAGGGTTCTCCTTACAGATCCGCTAAAAGGAGAAAAGACCCATTAATGTGCAAACTGAAATAACAATTTCTGGCATGTAATTGGATCTAGTCCTCCTACTACCTTGTTGCGTGAGCGGGAGGGCCCTGAGGCCAGTGGGCTGGGAGTCATCTGGAGTCGTGGTGGAGGACATACAGCCCCTTTGGTGTCTGAACTCCGACTGGTCTGTGGGGTGGCTGGAGCAGAGCTGACAACTATTGGCACGGAAAGAGGGGAAGAGCTTTGGGAGGGATGAGGAAGACGCTCGGTGGAGGAGGCGGAAGGGGAAGTGGAAGAGTCGCATGGTGTACAGATGGAAGGCTCTGAGACGCTTTTGGTGAAGGCGTGTTCCTGGCTGCTGCTGGCACTGCCAGCCGACGGCCGGGAGGAGCTGTGGTCCGAGCCAGAGGAAAGACTCTCTGTGCTGAGAGCTGGAGAGGGAGAGCAAGAGGAAGGCTGAGAGGGAGGGAGAACTGAGGAAGGAAGGTTCAGCAACAAAGAACAAAGGGTAGAAATGAAATGGAAATCAAAGATGGAGGGACAGGTTTAATTGCATAGAGAATGGGGGAAATTATTTTAAAAAATGACAAATGTATAGTATTTGTAAAGTCATTTTTAAAGGTTCAGTCATTTAAAAAATGGCTATTTAGTAACATCTGCTGTCAGCACAGGAAAACTATAACATCACCTAAAACTGTCCTTCTTAAAGAACCATTTTGCATGCCCGTGCCTAATATATTCAGTTTTCATATGTTACTGACAACGATTTCCCAAAGGGTAAAACCATATTTCAACTTTCCTGATATTTTGCAAAATCTCTTAATCTTTCAAAATCAAATATTCAAGCAACACACCCACCTTAAAAATCAATGTTTGGCCTGCTAATAGTTATACAGCCTTATGAAGTCATGCTTGTTTAAATTTTTCAATAAATGCAAGTCTTCTTTTGGGACTACATTCCCCAGTGGAGATATTTATTCACTCCACGCTTTTTAATGCACTTAAATACTAAAATTATGTAACGTCAAAAAAAACCCTGAATACGCATCTTATTGGTGATGATGGATTACCTATCCCAAGAACGTTTCAAGTATCAACAAGTTGATTTTAATAGCGTACCAGAATGAATTTAAACCAATGGCAGTCTGGAAGGTAGGAAAAAAGGTTTTTTAACTCATCATTCCAGTAGTATGCTTTTGGAAATGACTGTCAGTAACATTACATGTATAAAAATTGAACATACAAAATGGCCAGTATGGTCCTTTAATAAACATCAATGTTTTTATTTACTTTTAGCAAATCCTCTATTGGGATATGACTCACAAATTTCAAGCTTACCAGCCATTAGATAACTGATACAGTACTTGAAAAAGCTCAGCCTACTTATAATGTTTAATTATCTTTCCTAGTGTTACATTAATAAGTATTAACACGACAAGCTCTGATGAGACGGTGCCACAGCAGTGGAATTAGGAATAAAGTTAAGCACGCCTCATGTTCAGTGTTTCATCTACTGTATGTATTTCATCTCAGGGTAAAGTGAAAAACAGTAAATGTGTGTTTAGTTACTCAAACACTGAACGTTTTTTTTTTTTTTTTTTANTTTTTTTTTTTTTTTTTTAGACATCATGTTTAGCTGAGGTATTGTAATTGGGTGATTTTCTTTTTTACATGAAGTACATTTTTATGTAGCTCATTTCACATTCAGCGTTTGTGTGTGTGGTATAAATGTCGACATCATAGGTTTAATAAGCTGTCCAATGAGAACTTTGCAGCAGTAGTGAAATCCAAAGCTTCCGCTACAAGTCAAATGTGGTAAAGATGTTTTTCCGGGTAGTTCAGAAGGTGTTTGGCTGTGGAGGGATATGTTTACAGCAAACACACAGAGCCAGACCTGCTTTAAAATGTTGGATAGCTGACATCTCAGCAACAATTAATGTGAGAGAGGAGTGATGAGCAATGAGCAGTCGTACTTAAGCTACATTAACATTACAGGCCTTTTAATGCTCAGTTCTGATTTTTTTTTTTCCCCCCAGTCAGATTTGATCTTTTTGCCTTGATGGTTCTTATTCATAAGTAAGTGACCTGTAGTTGGTGTGACCATAGTTCTGACCTAAAAAAAAAAAAAAAAAAAANAAAAAAAAAAAAAAAAAAGATCTGCATGCGCTCATGAGCAACAACAAGAACCATCATTTGTGCAACAGTGTAATAATGAAAATGGAACCCTGGTCGGCCATTTCTCATGCACAAGATTCTGATATGTTCCCTCCAGTTTAGCTTGGATTGAAGCTTCTTAATATACAGTGGAGTCCAAAAGTCTGAAACCACTGTAAAAACTGTGAAAATGATTCTATTTTGCATTCGTTTTGAATTTAATATAAGATTTTTCATTACAAATGATAATATCATCTTAACAATTTGAGTGAAAAATTGAATCTTTGAAAAATGTACATGAATTTCAGAATATCTTAGTATTTGGTACGGCCCCCTTTTTGCTTTAATGACAGTATATACTCCAGCTGGCATGGACTCCACAAGTTTGTGCAAAACCTGATGAGCTAAGTTATCCCAGAATGATCTAACAATGTTCCAGAGAGCTTCTTGTGATGTCAGACTTTCTGATTATTTCCAGATTTACATGGAAAACATCACAGATTTTCGATGTGGTCTCAGACTTTTGGAATCCACTGTATGTCAATACAGTTTTGCAATCTCCTTGTCTCCTAACTGACCCGTCGCTGTTGAAGCTGTCCAATCTCAATTCTGACTGCTCTCATAGTGGCTGCATAGCCAGAGATCAGATATCAATCAGATCTAGGACCAAACAGTGGCCAAATCAGATATATCAAAAAAAAACAAAAAAAAAAACAGCTTTTACGGATGCTTGGCAGCTCCTGAATGATAACAGCTATAGAGCACAATAGAATAGACTATTTTCATAAAGCTGACCTTGAGTAGATGTGGGTGGCTGTGGAATGCTGGGTGCTGGCCTTTTCTTGCTCTTGCTGGTTCCAGGGCTGGCAGAGCGGGAAGAGTTTCCTCCGCTAGGGGGGCTGTCTGCGCCTGAAGGCTCAGCTGCCCGTGTAATGCTGTACCATGGATGACTAGTCACCACTGCAGGTGGAATCGAACTTCCTTCAGGTCCCTCCTCTTCCTCTACCTCATTATCATCATCATCATCCTCGAATGGGTTGGCAGGCGGAGAGGGCGTACTGGGTCTAGAACCCTCCCCTTTGAGAGAGGACAGAGAGCCTGCATTGGGAGGTGTTGCCAGTCCAGCAGGGGGAGGGGGAGGGGCTTTCTTCTTCTTGGGTTCTGACTGGACCAGTGCGAGCCAGGGTGGATCTTTGGGTTTATGAGTGCCACTGGATAGACTAGACAGCAAGACAACAGAAGGGTTGGGGGGGTCACAGAGGAAGACACAGCACAATACAGCCAAATGGAGGCACAAAGAGGCAAACATCTAGAGTACATGATGTAAAAGACACGACTCAGAATTCAGACAGAGAAAGCCTGTGATGATATGATTACAATAGATGATGGAGGAAATGGACAGGAAAAGTGGCATGTAACAAATATTTGTCTACCTTCCAGGAGACTGGGATCTTGTCCTCGGTTTGGGAGGAAGCTGAGGCTTCTGATGTTCGCCTAAAATTTTAAGTAGATTATGAAGATGTATACCAGTAAATGTTATCTTCCTGTGTAGTGTCAGTCATATTCTGTAATCATTCCTTACCATTGACTGCAAGGCTGTCTGATGAAGGAGGTGGACGAGCTCGAGGGGCAGGGCGAGGGGGAGGGGTGCGTTCATGAACACGGCGGGGTGCCGGGATTGGCCGAGCATCATCTTCATGGCTGACATTTGTAGGTGGGAAGTTGCCATTAGCCGTATCTTTGGATGGAATCTCAGTATCTTCCTCCTTTGCTCCCTCATCTTCCTCTTCATCACTCTCATCAAAAGGGTTGGGAGGAGTAGAGGCAGATGGTTTCTCCTCTGTGCCTCCACTGTCGTCCATGTCTTTTTCTTTTTCCGAGCAGTCAGTTTGGTTTGTTGTAGCATGAGTGACAGCGACAGAATCACTGGGAGTCACATCAGTGTTTAGGCTCACTGGTGGTGGAGTCTCTGCTTTGTCCCTCTCAGAGGTTGAGGTGTTGTGAGGTGTTGTGGTGCGACCAATCCTGGCAGACTGAGCCACCACTCGTCTTTTACTAAGATCTGGTCGGCCATTGTGATTGGTTAAAGCAGGCCTTGTGAGGTGATGTGTGCAGATCAATGCTCCAGAGTCATTTCCTACTTTGTAGGATCCAGGAAGCAGAGTGCTGCGACACGCCATACACCTGAGAGAACGGCAATGTGAGGTACAGAAAAAAACCATGACGACTGATCAGATATAAAGCTATGGTATGGTACCTACTATGGTCAGATTGCTTCACATCTACACAAAGTATAGTTATTTACTCCTTTCTTTCTGCTTTCATGGAGACTTTTGTGACTATTGTCAGAAACTCACATTCCTCTCATCACATTTTTAAAAACATGATTTTACAGCATAGTTCTGCCACAGCTAATTTAAAGGACCATACCGGCCATTTTGCATGTTTGAACCTAATCTATTCAATTTCCATACACAAAATATTACTTGACAATCATTTCCCAAAGCATACTACTGGAACGGTGAATTAAAAATAGTTTTCCTACCTACCGACCGCCATTGGTTTCAGTTCATTCTGGTATGCTATTAAAATCAACTTGTTGATACTTGAAGCGTTCTTGGGATAGGTAATCCATCATCGCGAACAACACATGTATTCAGGTTTTTTCAAAGTTACGTAAGTTTAGCGTTTTAGCGCGATAAAAAGCATGGAGTGAATGTATGTCTCCACTGGGAAATATAGACCCACAAGAAGGCCTGTGTTTATTGAAACACTGAAACAATCCGTGACTTCATAAGGCTGCGTAACTATCAGCAGGCGAAACATCGATTTTTAAGGTGGGTGTATCGCTTGAATATTTGATTTTGAAAGATTAAGAGATTTTGCAAAATATCAGGAAAGTTGAAATATGGTTTTACCCTTTGGGAAATGACTGTCAGTAACGTAACATGTATGAAAATTGAATATATTAGGAAATATGCGCAATCACCAGTATGGTCCTTTAAGTTTCTATTTTACAATAGAACTAAGAGTCATTTACTGGAGCTGCAGCATACCTGAAGCAGTTGCGATGGTAAAGCTTTCCATCCACCAAAATCCTCTGCACCAAGTGGACATGTTTCTGACATGCAGCGCAGGTACTGCTGAGTGTACTGCGCCTGACCGTTGCAATCGCATCTACGCCTGGCTGTGTGGGCTGGCTCGGCTAGTGCAAGAGGCCAGGACGTTGTTCACAAGGATGAGACATCAAGGGAAGGGGGAAGATGGAGAGGAATGGGGAAGGGGAGATCAAACATGAAATCAAGAATTTAGGATGTGGATTTTTTGATTCTGCTTAGCTAGCTAAATGCCACATCCACTTGGTTACTGCAACATCAACTGTTCATTAACCCATTACTGCATTTCTTTTTCTTCTTTACATAATTTGATACAAAAAAAACTGACTTATTAGTAAAAATGCCAAACAGCTAGGATCCATATGTTTCCAATATTTTGTGTCAGGCATTTTGAATTTTTTTTTATTTGGGCTAAGTAGATAGCAGCAGCAAATTGCAAAACTTGGCACACAGTGTTAGGATAGGTACAACTGTTATGCTTTTACATACAAAAGGTGATTAAAAGATAAATAACTGCTTTGCTTTCACCTCCTAGCCCCCCACCCCCGCCCCACCCTCCTACTGCCTAGGTTCAGGACCAAAGACTGGGGGAGGGATCAGATGTGAGGAGGAAGAAGAACAGGAAGAGGAGGGAGTGGAATGAATTTCCATCTGAAGAGGATGGAAGTTGAGGAGGAGGATGTCAGTATATGGGAGCATGAGGATGGAGGAAAGAAGTTGAATGTGAAAGAAAAGAGAGACAGGATACAGAGGCTATCTTTATAGATTTACTCTACCAATGCTGCCAAGGATGTGGTAAATATAAAATATATATTGTACATTGTTGTACTCAGATGGCAGGATTTGTATTGTACAGATCTGTTGAGTCAGTTTCCCCAAGTAGCGCATGCAGAAATAGAATTATGTCAAGGATTAGAACAAAAACACAACAAAAATGATGCGAGTTTAAAGATGCATATCCAGTCTCTAAAAAAACATCATAAACAAAACAATCACCTGAAATATACAGCTTTTTAACATGCAGCCCCAGTAGATCTATCATTCTGAGCTAATATACTTCAGCATTGTAGTTTTTTTTTTTTGTTTGTTTGTTTGTTTCCAGTGTAGCTCAAAGTTAACAGGACCAAATTTAAATCATACATTCAGGACATGCACACAATAATTCCTGAACTATATGACTCCATATCTACTGGTGCCAAGTTTTGTTCTTACCTCAGCCTCTACCACTTTGTCTTCTAAAGGGGTCGGTGGCCTTTTCTGGGCTGGCTCATTCAGACCAACAGCACTTAGTCTCTTAATGCAAGGAGGGTTTGCTGCAGGACACAATATCTCCAATTACAATCACAAAATGTGCAAGCTTTCAATCTCAGGATGCACTGACAGACAAACATATAAAATTGCCTTGATTATATGGAGTAAAGTGTTGAATCTACAGCTTAGTATGTGGGATGACATGAAAAAGTCAAAGGATACCTTTTATAATGTTCAAACATCTCCCAGTGAATGCTGAAATCCCACCAATTAATGTGCCACCCACCTTGAGACTTGTTGAAGAAGTTGTAGTACTGGGAAACGTAAGTGATGATGCTGAGCCGGTCAGGCACTTTCATGGACACCATGTCTTCTGCATCCAACAGGGCTGGAATCCCCAGCTGTGTCTCAGCCACCTCAAACGCCTACAGAGACAGGCAGAGCGAAAAGGAGGGGAAGAGAGGTAAAATGGTGAGAAGATGAGGGCTCATAACATACTGTAAATCAGTATGATTTACAGTATGTTATTACTAAATTGCATTGCATACTACTAAATTGCATGCATTTAGTAATATACATGCAATGTATACATGTTAGCATAACAATTTACCAGTTACACCAAGAAAAGGAAATGGCTTTCATGATGTCCCAACATTTTCACTATCTTTTTTTGTGATGCTATAGTAAATTTTTTGCTAAAACAAAAAAGTGCCAAACATCATTCTTATTCATTATCTCAATAACAGATCAGGTAAACTCAGGTTACTGGGGAAGTCAGGTTATTCCATAACACGTACCATGTCAATTTCATTTTATGTATTAATTTATTTGTCAGGGACGATGCTCATTGATCAACAGCAATAACAGAAAATGACAGATGAGCTAGAGTTAGCACAGAAGGCTAATTGTCATTTTGTCCCTGGCCAGATGCTAAAAGGCATCCTAAAATCTGATAAAAAGCCAGTAATTACAAAGCGCTACAAAATACACATCATAAACTCAAAATACTACAGTGGAAAACAATCAAAACAAGACAACAAAAGTTACACAGAGAATACCAACACATCACCAGCAGAACACAATAAAACAAGCTGCCACAGGGAGCCAAACATCCATCTAATGTCAATAAAACACGAGGCACACAAAAAAATACAATACAGCACATAAGCGAAAAAAGAACAATAACAAGCAGCAGGTACAAATGGCATAGCGCATAAGCAAAACATGAGTAAAACAACACGCAGCATGCGCAGGACAACAAACACAAATAATAGAGCATATCACGTAATGACATGCAAATGCAATACAAATGTGCTGCTTTTCTTGGCCAATTTACCAGTTGACACATGATACTCTGAATAATAACCTCGCCCTGCTTCCAAAACGTCAGTCATGCACTCGTGATGTGAGGTTTGTCCTTTAAGGATAACATCAGTCTCATGAAAATTGCACTGAAGAAATGACAGTGGGTAAGGTTGCATAACAACAAGGATGCAATCGCTTGGCAGCCACACAACTCTGAAGTAATCCAGCAAATAAAGGCAACGAACGAGGGAGAGACTAAACCCGAATTCATCAAAAAAACCCAACTGTGCTCACAAATAAGAGTTTATAGCTGAATGGTTTGCTTGTTTGAAGTTCATCTCACTGCAACTAAATAATCTATTTTTGACATATTGTTCACAGCACCTGCCATGGTGGCCTTTACACGAGAAGATGTGAAAAGCTCAATTTCACGTGAACCTATTTTTGTCAGAACAGCTCAGATGAGTGTGTTAATGCCTGATTTTAAATGTACATAATGGCTGTTTGCAGTCAGATCAAAACAGGATGAGACTGCTCAGAAAAATGATCCCAGAAGAGAGAAAACCGTTAAAAAAAATTTCAGGAGTTCAAGCCTGGCTTTATCTGACACAGCACGTTTGCGTGATCTCCATGTTGAAGGGATTACTCACTCAGACAAAAGCCTAAATGGGCACGCTAAATGAATTACTTTGCTCATAAAAATCCAGATGACAGCGAGCATGCTGGGAGTTTGTCTCGGATGCTACCACCAGCTGCTCGACTTTCCCTGAAAGCTGCTGGATGAAAAATGTAAGCAGCTCAAAAAAATCTGCCAAAGCTGAGCTCATATCAGGAGACTCCCATTTCATCTCTCAAAGAGGTCTTCTGCCTTGCAGGCGTTGTGGAAAAAGCTGAGCAGGAAATATGATTAAAAAGTCTTTTGGTGGTTTCAGTTCACTTACATTATGAATATGAAGCTGCAAATTCAGCACTCTGGTACATAATACCTCTGGTCCTATCCACACAGGATTATTTCAAGATTTTATGACCCCTTATTTTCCTCCTTCCTCCCTCTCTCTCTCTCCCCCTTAACCCTCATCAGANACCCCCCACCCCACAGACACACACACAAAAGTCACTCCCAATATGACCACTGGCATAAGGATTCTAATTTCAAGGCTGAACAGAATGTGCTACACTGACAGATATGTATAATGGTTGTAGCGAACTGATAAACAAGTGAGCTACTCACTTATTTATCACTGAGCTTCAACCAAAAAGAAGATTCTGCAAAAAGTCACACGACACGACAGCATTATGCAACACAAGGTCATAGGAGTGTTCACACCTGAAAACATGAAACTGTGTATTGGTGACTCACCAGTCGATTGTTCTCGTAGACGTCCTCTTTAGACAGCGAGTCAAAGTCTCTAGAACGACAAAACAGTAAAATATTAAAAATCAAAGCAACATGTGAGTAAAGGCTCAGTATCACCTCTTATAGAAGAGCCTTTAAATGTAAGTGTGTAAGCCATGTTGAGACAGGACAGCTTACTGACCTATTTCTACTTATGACCCATCAAAAAGCTATTATTGGCTTGACAGCATGACATACAAACATGCTGAGCAGTAAAGCTACCAAACTGCCAGAGCACAACCATCCCAAACCACATATAAGGTTCCTAAACCACAGATGAACAATGCCTGATGAAAAAAAAAAACTGCTGGGATGAAAGGACAGGAGTGGTTGAGCCAAACAGGAGAGACACGCTGATAATTACAAGGCTCTGCTTTGAAATCCCCAAAGCAAGGAACTAAGACCCGGCTCTCACCAGTAAACATCCTGCAGTAAAACTGCAAACGTCTGAGGTGTTTCTGGATGAAAGTGTTGCCGTGTGCATAAACTCAGGTATATTGGTATGTGTGTGTGGTAGTCTGGACAACACAGAAGGAAAAAATACCACAGCCCAGGAAAAGCTTGTGGAGAGCATGTGGAGCTCTCAAGAAGCAAACCTTCCCAACTGGTCTTTGTGTTGGAGCCAAACAAAGTGACCTCTCTTCTCAACCTATTTTCCATGACTGCAATCATATTTACTGACATAGACATTAGTTTTTTGACAAATCTGAACCTGCGGCAGCTTCAAAAAGTTGCCCTAACGGTTGTTTCAATTACAAATTCTCAACTCTCCCAGAACAGTCAGTACCTGCAAAAACTGACATGGATGATGGAATGCGTTATCTGAATTGCAAACTTAATCCACTGTGACTCACAGTGTCTTGCTCCTGGGTTAATTTTGGGGAAGAGGACTGCTGAGAGACTGTCTGTGTGTGTGTAGCATTTAAAATTCACGTGATCAAAACCTGTGTGGACCAGAATCTTTGCCAAGTCAAGCTCAGATGGAAAAGTTTCTGCTTAAATAAAGAGAAGAGTGGGATTTGGTGATCAACAATAATGACAGATGATGATGATCAGAAAAAGCTGAGTTTACAAATGTTGCAATTTGGCAAAAATATGTAAAATTGAAATAAAAACTATCTTACAGTATGATTAGAATTCCATACAGAGGCAGTTTATTTAAAATATGACTTTGCCTGCACTGCTGCATTTATTTTGGATAAGCAGGCGGAGATGATTTCTCTCAGCCATAATATCCACTCCAGTGGGTCGAGTGACAGTTGGTCTCAGTTCAACAACTTCAAATGGAGTTTCAACTCACTGTACTAATGTCTCTAGTGATGTGGGGCATTACGTTGAGAATACAGTGAATGCAGAGGGCAGAAGAGCGCTGTAATGGCCTGGCCAAGCACAGAGCTAAATCCAGTCTGACAGGCGGAGGTCTCAGCTGCAGATTAGCCTGATGGACTGTCTGTCAGGATCAGAGCGAGTTCAGCTGGAACACTGCAGCTAAAGAAGGCTGAACAGGGAGACATGCTGGGACACAAATTGAAGAAACAGAGCTCAAAAGCTGAGTGTTTATAATTTGCCCACTCTCCCATTTTCAGCTTCATTGTGTTGCAGCCATCTTCTACTTCACTGACTTGTCTTTGAGTGACTCTTGTATGACTAGCTTCCAGGTGTAGTCCATTTTACTCACAAAGATCTGGAACACCTGAGGGGGTTTATGGCAGTGTGAGCAAGTTTTTAAATCTGTCTGCTGTAACGACACTCGTGTCATCTACTGGCTGAGTTTTACCAAATCATCCATCAGAAACAACACGAATCACCTTGATGGGAACCAAAGCACTAATCCTCCTGATACGATCAACCTTGATCTCTGCACACAGACGTGCACAGATCCACGTTATGCTTCACAAGAATAAGTTCCTTCAAGAGATGTGTGTCCAGTGTGAGTCACATGAAGGTCTGTCTGTCTATATTTACTTGACACTGCAGCTAACAGACATTTATTTAATCTAATTCATTTATTCAACTCTCCTGACCATTGCTGCAACTTCTGATTTCACAGATGATTATATTTAAACATATATGTAGCAAACCCCTGCAAATTATGTGCTACATAACTGCTGAATGATAGACTATTCTACACAACACATACTTCTTTTCAGTACATTTGAGCAAAGGATGGGAGATCTCACCTAATTACTGTATGAGTAATATGACATTTTCTTCTCTGGTTGTCTACAAAAATAACGGAAGTTCACCATTTCCACATCACTATAATTAGTGCTTTCGATCACATTGACACTGGTTGTGGTTGTTTTGTGTTGTGTAGGTACAGAATGCAGAGGAGTATGTTGTAATAAGACAAGGCATGGTTTGTCAGCCTGAGTTAGTAAGAGCACACTAGCCTCACACACAAAAGTGTAATAAATTCAGCAACATATTCGGTGTTTATAACTTGACACCAGTGACATGCTGTTGTTGTCTTTTTGTTTAGCAAATAGTATCTCAATCTGCACCAAATCCTATTGCTAATCCGACATAATCAGATTTCTTGTAAAACTTATCCCAGAAGAATCAGGAGCTGAGTTAAACTGGTCGGGATACTGGATTTACTTTGCTTTTGTGTCCTGACTGGACTAACATGCTGGTTTGTAACCATTACAGTCACACACCAAAAGTTAGCAGCCGGAGTGTGTCCCCTTTTTACGCAGCTGCCATACATGAAAGCTTTCATAGAATAAAATCAGGTTATTTTAATGGATCATTGATCTGAAGCTGAACTTTTTTTAATGTCATGTCACCAATGACATCATCCTAGCCTGTGTAATGAAATGAAGTTGTCGTAACTAGCTGCCGTTTACCCTTAACAGTTTTCTTATTAATTCATTCCCTAACCCTAACCATACTGTTATAGACTTCAGATTACTTACATCAAATCTGGTCTGTAATGATGTATTATGGCACAAAATGCCAAACCGTCTCGAAAAGACGTCGACATGTCCCTTATTTCCACATCACTGTAATTTTCGCACTGTATCCGACACCACTCCTGGAGAGCTTTAAGCGAGCCCATCATGTTGCTGTCATAAAAATCCCAAATTATTAGTCCCAAATCAAATCGACGTGTTTTTTCCAAGCAGTGGTGAGGCAGGACAAGTTCTTCTTCCCAGTCCGAGTTACACAAGTCATCAGCAGCGTTTCAGCGAAGTGGCGACAGGCAACACCCGATATTAGGTTAGGTTACATTCATTTACAGCCTGCGAGTCACGCTAAAAAGTAGCATGGCTAGCAAGCTAAATGGTAGCCAACTTTTGCAATTATAAGGTGCATTATGCCTCACACTTTATCTGAATACTGCGGTAACTCCGTCAGTGATGATGGCATCTTAAAAGGAAATTTGACCAGAACCACTGAGTTAAAATACAGTTGAATCCAGGGGTGACAGGTTTCAAACAAAGTTCTGGACGTAGGCAACTTAGCTTGCTAGCTAAGTTAGCTAATAGCGTGCATGCAGCTTTTTGCAGGGATTTCTTCTGGTTGATGAGCCCTGGTACCGTGAATACACCTTGAATTAGCGGCGATGCTGTTTCAGGTGAAGCTAAAAAGCTGACAGTTTCCTCTCCGTTTCAGTGGGTCCACATACAGTTATTGTTTGTTAGTGTAACGCCTGCAGCGACTGTCTAATGCTGGAGAAAAAGTCTGGCCGCTGTCCCGCCGTTTGCCCACGACGTATTCCTCAAGAAACTAAATCCAAGCACTCTGTAATGTTTATTATCATGTAGAGTTAATGGTGATCAGCCGGTACAGGTGCCAAGCTATCCCCGGTACACCAAAGCGCTGTCAGCCAATCTTCCCCTTTGCTCAATGTCACACTGCTGTTTCTCTCTGCGCTCGGCAGAGGGCGCTGCTTCTTCTTTTTAAAGGCAGACGCGTCCGCATTATTGCATTACTGCCTTCTACTTTGTTTTCCTTCCTTCACTTCCATACTTTATGTCAGGGATCCCCAAATGGTGGCCCGTGGGCCAAATCCGGCCCATGGGTCCTATCTATCAGGCCTTTGGATGACTTCTCAAAAAAAAAAAAAAAANAAAAAAAAAAAAAAAATCTAATCATGCAACAGACAGCTAAAATAATAAATACAAATTATAAAATTGTTTTATAAAATTTTATAATGTGAGGGTGCTTGCTTATTACTGATGCTGTATTTACTACCATCTGAAGCTGCCTTATGAACCAGCAAAGCTTTCAATGAGAGAAAAAGATTAGGTCCGGTCCGGGCATGTGTGTGTGTGTGTGTGTGGGGGGGGCTTTGAGGAAGGGAGACAAAGCGAGAATGGATTAACGGAAAGAAATGGAAATGATTCAAGAGGCGGTGGATTATTTACNGGGGTGATGTAGTGGTCCTTGGCTTGACATGCATGACATAATTTGGCCCTTGGGGAAAACTAATTGGGGAACCATACTTTATGTGATAATGAATGGAACAGACATCCCCCAAAGTCTTTACCCTACATTCTAGATTCTATCTATTATTTCTACTTCTCTTAAGAATTGTATTATTTCTTTATCTCCCAGTGTTGTTGTAAGTAGTTGTTTTTTCAAGCTTGTGAAATCTATTATATTTATCTTACAGTAACTTTTGAGGATTTAATGCAGCCTCAAGGGGGCACAAGCCAGTGTCCACCTTGTGCTGGTCCCAAGCCCGAATAAATG